>PVHT021183672.1:4726056-4748327 GCA_004024745.2 Catagonus wagneri
GGATCCTGGCGCTGAGAGCGGAGGTGCACGTCAAAGGAATGATTTCAGGGAGCCCAGGCCCCTTTGGTTCCTGCTCCCTGCCCTTTGTTGCAAAAACTCAGCTCCTCCCTCACCTCCTCCGAGGGGCGGCCTGAGATGCTGTCTCCCAGGATTCAGTCCTCACTTGGCCCCCAAATAAGACTTAACTCTCAACTTGCAGGTTGTGCATTTAAGTCGAGAGCCACCACGGGAAGCCCTAAGCAGTTCATTTCTAAAAGAAGCATAAGGAATCCCACGCTTCTCTCAGGGGTATGAGGTGCCTGCGTCACCTGTTATCTGCAGAGCTGATTTTTTTATAATGGTCTTACACCGAGGGCATAATGAGCAACGGGTTACATCCGGATATTGGAGATTTGCGCACTTTTGCACCTTTCTTATCTGCCCCCAGGGCACTTATCACCCCAGAAGCTGTGGTTTCCTATCAGTCTGGGGCTTCCAGCTCTTCTTCGTCTGCCTGTGGACCCCACTGTTTGCATGATGTGCGGTTTCCTGCCACCTGGCCCCGCGCCCCCGTTCTCTGCTCAGACCTAACGATCTGGCTGCGGGTAACACCACCAGGCCAGTCATGGGCTGCAGCGACCCCTTGTAGGGGTGTGAAAAAATGTTACCTTCTAGGGAGTTATCCTGCTGGCGGCAAGAGGAAATGTTTTTTTTTCTTCTTTTTTCTTTTTGTGGGGGGAATAGGCAGTCCTGTTCCTTCTAAGGGGACCTAACAAATACACAACCCACAATGAAGGCGACAGGCCTGTAGCCAAAACCACTGTCCAGCGGTTCCCCCGCGAAGCCTGGGGAGACAGGGCTGGGGCGAAGCAGAGAGAACAGCTGTATGGCTCTGCCGGGCAGAGGAGGCCCCTGCAGGCGAGCGCCTCCAAACTGTGTCCCCCCTTGAGAGGGGACAGCGAGGGCTCTTAGAGGTTCAGCTCCAAACCAGGGCTGTTGAGAAGGACGAGGGGGCCTGCCTTCTTCTCCCTCCAGAGATCATTTCAGCGTCATCACGGCCGCAGTCAGGGGGTCCGGGGACAGTGCCGGGTGGTCTTTGGGGTGATGGCACCTTGACCTTGTCTCTGCAGTGAAGGTGCTCACAAAGGAAGGGGTGTTGGGGAGGGTTTCAGAGGCAAAGGAAACACACGTGCAACAGAACTCTTCCTAAGAAAGTAGCCATGAGTAAAAGAAAGCAAGCAAGGAAAAAAATTATTTACCAAGAGGCAAGTTCGTGGGCCAAGGCAGGGCTTAACATCACGAAAGCTGTTTTAACCTGCTTTTAGCTGTAACAGTGTTTCCTGATCTTTGACTCTGGAGTCAGCCTTTTGAGATGGAGAGGAGGCCCGGGGGACCAACACAAGGACTCGGGGACTAGAGCCAGTACCAAGTTTCAGCCCCAAGGGACAGAGGAAAGAATTTCCCGCTTAAAACTTGTCTTGCCTTAAAAACAATTAAATTTCATCACACTAAGTGAACACAACTCCTAGCCTGCCAGCTATCATCTTATTAATATGCACACATGTTTTGCTCCTTGGCTCTGAGGCTGATAAATACAAGGCAACTTCATGGAAGAAATCAACGGGGAGCTTTTTTCCAGGTCGGTGTCCTCCAAGTGGCTTTCAGTCTTTATTCCCCATAAAGGAGACAACTTCCCTGTAAAGGAGGAGATCATAGCTTCTCAATAAACAATGCATTTTTTTTTTAAACAGGTACCTCCAAGTATTTCAAGCAAAGCATGCTTTGTTAAACCTTTCCTTTAAATAAATAGCCTCTGCCTGAATTTGACCTTGTGGCATTCGGAAGAGGGGATCCAGAGTAAATAAATATCTGTGATCTGGATAATAAACGGATAGCCCGTCCTCATCCCAGTTTCTTTTTCTCAACACGCTTAGAAGCGCTTGGGGGGAGGGGGTGGTCAGAGCGCTTCAGGTGTCTTTTGTCACATTAACGAGGTGGCTTTAGAATTGCTGCAGCTTCAATTTGGGAAGAGGGGCTGGTCGTCAAGGCAACCAGCCGGGTTCAACCACAGGTTGGAACTTTTAACCCCACCCCTCGGAGGGGCCAGGCTAGAGGTTAACTCGGTCCTCAAAGGCCAATGGTTTAGTCAATCACACCTGAGACCGGAAGCCTCTATAAAACCCCGGCGTCGAGGGCCTCGCAGTGCTTCCGGGCTGATGCACGTCGGGTGGCTGGCCGCAGGCAAGGAAGGAGGCTCGCACCGCGTCCCACCCCCCCTGCCTGAGCATCTTCCGACGGAAACCGGTGAGTTCCCTCCTTCGGTCCCCACACCGCTTACCTCGTAAGTGCGGTGTTTCTCCGAGTTCTGTGTGCAGCGGGTTTGGGGTTCTGAGAGCCCCTGACCTCGAGCTGCTTGGTCTCAAAGCATAGGCAAGCCTTGAACTTCGGAGGGATGTCAGAATCGTGGCGGGGGGCGGACGGAGTCGTGTAGGAGCGAGCCCTTAGCTTGTGGGGTCTGGTGCTCTTTCAGGGGCAGAGGTGTCAGAATGGAGCTGAGCCCGTGGGTGGTGGGGGAACCCCCCTTTTCTGTCCCCACCCCACTTTATGCACCCACCTTGGGGTAATTTGCTTGAAGAAGCTCTGGGCTATCCACCCCCACCCCGTAACCACAGTGTTCACCTGGTACATTCTTTTGTTTTACAAACAAGTTGGTGTCTCCAAAGTTGACTGGGGAGATGGTGGGGAGTCGGGTGTTAAAATTTGTTGGGAAAGGTCAGGAAAACCTGCGGATCAGCATTCCGTCCATCAGCTGCTCGGGTTACCAGCTGGTTCTCGGCTTGGAAAGGATCAGCTCGTTTCCTTGTTAACTTGTGGCAGAATTCCATGTTATTTGCTGCAGCCCCTCACAGGTTAATCAAGTTAAACGAGAGCCTCTGGATGGAGATGGAAAACGAATAAATGCTGGTACAGGAGGGGCGCCTCTGAGCTGAGACTCAATGTTGGAGCCTTTAACAATTTATTTGAAACTCGGTAACTTATTATGGAACAGAAAATGTTCAAATGCCCTGAGTGGTGGAAAGAAAAAGATGGGAAGGCTTGTTTCTTCATTTGCAGATCTGATTGTATTTTGCGTTTAAATTTGTATTTAAATATGTATATATGTTAATGTACTTAACCTATTAACATGCTTTGCTTAATATCTAAATATACTTTATGTAAACATTGTTGATACAGTGATACATTGTTTATATATCTATACATGGCTTATATATCTGTGTATATGAATCTATAGAACACTAATGTTTGTAATATATCTAAATTGTATCTATATAACATGTAATATATAAACATTGTTTAATATTAAAATGTTAATAGGTTAAGCTGAAAAATAGGTTAAACATTTTGGATGTGCAGGTATAAAATGAAATTTTGAACTGTTAACCTTATTCGCTATTGCAGAAATGGCTGCAAGTAAACGATAAGTAAACGGGAAGAAACAGTGTGCGTAGGTGGTTTATGTGCATGTTCAGAAACAAGTTCTTTGAAGAAAGATTTAGGAACCTTTGAACTACGTTGATAAGGCTCTGGGCTAGTTGATAGCATTGCACTGGGTGATAGGTTCTGTAAGACCACTCACTCCACTGGTGGCAGCTTTTACCTGAGGGCTGACTCAGTCCTTTGGAAATGCTCATTGAGATCGACGTATTTAACCACGATAAGAGTTAGAAAGTAAGGCATCTGAGACCTAGGCTTTGCAGTGCACGCAGACTGAAATTCTAAAGTCATTTCAGTGCAACAGAAATCGGGTTCAGAGCAAGGGGAGTGTTCAGCTAGATGATGAGCTATGAAGATACTGTGTATAAGGAAGCATATTTACTCCAGGGAGAAACATACTCAAAATGATAGAGAACCCAGTTGTAGCCGTTTTACCAAAAATGCATGCAAAATGTTTGCTTTTTAGGATGATCTGAACTGACCTGTATGCCAGCTTAGTGTGATTGGATTGTAGATAACTCTGTGTTACCTTCTCCTTAATGAAAATTTTTATTCACCTTGATCCATTTTCGTACTTAAATTTAGCCTTCTAGAGTCCTCTAATGGAGGAGGATGTGGTATTTGCTAAGTCCCAGCTTCTAGAAAACCTGTTGAATTTTTAGGTCTCCTAATAATCTGTCTTCTGGTTGGATTTTTGAAAGTTACCAGAGAGGAAGAATTGGTTAGAGCTGGCGTTTTGGAGCTGAACCTTCCAGAGGTCACAGATTGGGGTTAAGTTTTGAACCTTCCTGCTCAGGGTGGGAAAGTTCCTAAATCAAATTGTCTTGGCGTTTTGGGCAAATGCTATGTCAGCAATTTTGATTGACTCTATTTTCATCTCAGCTGCAGTGATTATAAGACAATCTAAGAACAAAACACTACAAAGTCTGGGCTATATCATAAGCATGTAACAGAGGTTAGAAACCGCAAATTAGTTTTTGGGTAAGAAGTACTATACAGCAAGGGGCGAAATTAATGTTAGAAAAACGCAGGACTGGGAAAGACGAGCCCGTTACGTAATTTTGAAAGGTTTGACCCACATGGGGTTGGTACCATTATAAACAAGTAACGAGGAGTTCCCGTTGTGGCTTGGTGGTTAATGAACCTGACTGGCGTCCATGAGGACGCAGGTTCAATCCCTGGCCTCGCTCAGTGGGTTAAGGATCTGGCGTTGCTGTGAATGTGGTGTAGGCTGGCGGCTACAGCTCTGATTGGACCCCTAATTGGGAACCTCCATATGCCACGGGTGCAGCCCTAAAAAGACCAAAAAAAAAAAATGTAGTGAAATTAGATACTTATTTGGGTAATTAGTGAAATTATGTTACACTTTCTGAAATTGATGGAGCAACTATAAATTTTTTTCTATATTGCCCAGCTAGATACTCATGGCTTATTTCACCGTCTTTGAAAAAGCATAGGATTCTCTCTGCCTTTAACTCTGTGTCTTGGATCTGTCTGGATCTCTCAAACGATAGCCTGATTTGATCAGACCTGTTGGCAGGCTGTTCTATATTTTCTGCTTAATCTTCTCTGTAATGGTTATTCGTGGCTTCTAAAGAAAATGCATGTGGCCACATCCGTGAATATGTATTGTTAAGCATTTGTCCCAACCCATAAAATTCACAACATTAAGAGCGAACCCCGGGAGTCCCATTGTGCCTCGGCAGGTTATGAACCCCATTAGTATCCGTGAGGATTAGGGTTCGATCTGTGGCCTCTCTCACTGGGTTAAGATTCTGGTGTTGCCACAAGCTGCAGCGTAGCTTGCAGATGTGGCTCGGATGTCGTGTGGCTGTGGCCATTGTGTAGCCTGGCAGCTGCAGCCCCTAGACTAGGAACTTACATGTGCTGCAGGTACAGCCCTAAAAAGGAAAAAAAAAAAAAAAAAGAGGTGAACCCCAATAGAAACCATGGTCTCTGGGTGGTGATGTGTCATTGTCAGTTCATCAGCTGTAACCGGGATACCAGCCGGTGGGGATGCTGATGGGGGAGGCTGTGCGTGCATCGGGGGAGCTGCGTATATAGGAAATCTGTCTTCCTCTCAGTTATGCTGTGAACCAAACCCTCTGCAAGAAAACAGTCCTGAAAAAGAAATGGGGAGTTCCCGTTGTGGCTCAGTGTTAAGGAACCTGACTGGGATCCACGAAGAGGCGGGTTCTATCCCTGGCCTCACCCAGAGGGTTAAGGATCCGGCTTTGCTGTGGGTTGCGGTGTAGGTCGAAGACGAGGCTTGGATCCCGCGTGGCTGTGGTGTAGGCTGGCAGCTGTAGCTCCGATGTGACCCCTAGCCTGCGAATTTCACATGCTGCAGGTGGGGCACTTAAAAAGAATGGAAAAGGAAGGTCCCTGTCTTTGCCCCGGGGAGTAAATTGGACACGGAATCTGGACTGACCAGTGGGTCTGGGTCAATTGACATTTCAGGGAGCACCAGCACCGGTTCAGCATGCTGACTAGAAACCCTTCTGTATCAACCCAAAAGCCTTCTCGAAACAGCCCTTCCCCAGCCCCAAGGACCATGCTCTTGGATGGAGGTCGCAGGTGCAGAGACCCTTTCCTGGGAAGGATCCTCTGGTCTCTTCTACCAGCAGGTCTTCATCCTCTTAAGGTTTTTCCGTCCCTGTTCTTGCAGAAGGATACGTTCTCCTGTGAGAAGGATACGTTCTCCTATTTCTTAGGTTCTCGTGATCAGCTCAGGTTACAGCAGCAGCCTTGACTGTGTCACCGAGTGTCACAAAAGGTTCACTAATTTGCTTGTCTCCCTGTCGCGGGGGAATGGATGTTACCTCTGCTGGCATGAATGTAACTCCAAAGTCCTTCGTGTGTCCATTAAATGCTCCCTTGTTGATTTTGTCTTTTTGTCTCCTACACACAATAGCCATAGACACAGCACTGGACCTTTGCCCGACATGGACCCGTTTAATCTTTGCACCCTATTGAATCCCTGTAACCGTGTGAATGCGCCGATGCCCATGAGCTTTGCATTCTCGTCATTAGGTTAAAGTCCTAGTATTTCCCTCTAATGGGGAGTCGGCTTGGATCCTACGAGTGGCGTCTGGGTGTGTGCTCAGAAAGAAGCTTAATTGCTTACCAATTCCAAATGCCACGAGCCATCCGGTAAGGAAAAAACCAGTCAGACATCAGTTCTCTTTTCTAAGAACCGTTGCTGTCGCGAGGAGACTAGATTAGGGGGTCTTAATTTGGTCTACTAAGAGTTGAGGTCACCTGATTCTCTGTTGATGGGGGGGGGTGATCATTTTTGTGGCCATAGGAGCCTGCCTGCTAGGGGACAATGTAACACGTGTGGGTTTGCTTTAATATTCCCATTGTAGGGAGAGACATATGTTATAAATGACTGTTTTGGCATTCTAGTCTTTTTTTTTCCCTTTCTTTTTAGGGCCACACCTGTGGCATATGGACAGTTCTATGCTAGGAGTCGGATTGGAGCTGCAGCAGCCGGCCTACACCACGGCCACAGCAACAGGGGATCCAAGCCGCCTGTGCGACCTTCCCTGTAGCTTGTGGCAGTGCAGGATCCTTGAGCCTCTGAGTGAGGCCAGGGATTGAAATTGCATCCTCATGGAGACTAGTCGGGTTCATTACCGCTGAGCCCCAACGGGAACTCCTTAGTCTTCTTTCTCCGTGTTGGTCACTGGTCATTTTGAATTTCCCATCTCTGTGTGATGGCTGCACCCACCAGGCCTTTATAAATTCAGTTTTCTGAATCTTCATGGCTGAGGACCAGCTGCTGTAAGATAAGCAATTTTTAGGAAACAGTCAGCCTGTGGTCTTAAGACATATTCCTGGTTTAATTTTTTTTTACACTTGGGAATGTCTGTGGTTCAGTATATATGGCATAAGCAAGGGGAAATGTGTCATGAGGCACTGATGCATTTGTTCACCCCAAAATCCAATACTGCGTGCCGAAAAGTTATCTGTCAAATTCAGGATTCAGGCCTACCTGCACAGAGGTTGCAGTTTTGCAGTTGGGTAGCTAAGCTGTGCTCAGCTCAGAAAATTCTATGTCCTTTTTCATAGATGCGCCATAGTCAGCATTGTTTAAACAGCAAATGTCTGCTTTTCAAGTGCACACAATGAATTCAAGTGGGTGGAGACATAATTCATTGATTCGCCTTGGTCGGTATTTGACAAACGGCTAAATGTGCATCAAGCAGGGTCCCCACCGTGGCTCAGGGGAAACAAATCCAACTGGTCTCCGTGAGGACGCAGGTTCATTCCGCGGCCTCGCTCAGTGGGTCGAGGATCCGGCGTTGCCGTGAGCTGTGGTGGAGGTCGCAGACGCGGCTCGGATCCCGCGTTGCTGTGGCTGTGGTTGTAGGCCAGTGGAACCCCTAGCCTGGGAATCAACATATGCCCTAAAAGAAATAAAGGGAAAAAAACGGTCAAGAGAAATACATCGAAAAATATTCCTAATGGAATTCTCAGCATTGTCATCTGAACCTTAGCTTTCTTACACTTATTGAGGTATAGTGGATGTACCAGTCTCGAGCGTAAAGCAGAGTGATCGATGGTTTTTAAAGATGTGACCCCAGTTGTAGTTCTGTAAAACAATGGCTGTATTCCCTGTGCTGTGCAATGTATCCTTGTAGCTTATTTTATACACAGTTTGTATTTCTTAACCCCACCCCTCCCCCATCCGTCTCCCCGCTGGTATGAGCTTGTTCCTTAGATGTGTGTCTATTTCATTGTTAAATTTGCTAGTTTGTTGTGTTTTTTTTTTTTTTAGAATCCACCTAAAAGTGATATTACACAGTATTAGTCATTCTGACTGATGTCTCTAAGCATGATACTCTCCAGTTGCATCCATGTTGTTTCAGTGGCATTATTTCAATCTTTTTTATGGCTGAATCATAGGCCGTTGTAGATAGGCACCACATCTTCTTTATCCCTTCATCTATTGATGGGCATTGAGGTTGTTTCCATGTCTTGGCTGTTGAAA
Organism: Catagonus wagneri; assembly: GCA_004024745.2. NCBI lineage: Eukaryota > Metazoa > Chordata > Mammalia > Artiodactyla > Tayassuidae > Catagonus > Catagonus wagneri. The sequence goes on from PVHT021183672.1 coordinate 4,734,527, forward strand.
ATAGCGCTGCTACAAACATGAGGGGGCATGTATATTTTTTTTTTTAAAAAATTGAGGTATATGGGACTTCCCATTGTCGCTTAGAAGTAGTGAATCCGACTAGCATCCATGAGGACGTGGCTTCAATCCCTGGCCTCGCTCAGTGGATTAAGGATCCAGCATTGCTGTGAGCTGCGGTGTAGGTTACAGATGCAGCACGGATCCCGCGTTGCTGTGGCTGTGGTGTAGGCCGGCACCTGCAGCTCAAATCTGACTCCTAGCCTCGGAACCTCCATATGCCATGGGTGTGGCCCTAAAAGTAAATTTAAAAAATAAAATAAAATATTGAAATGTGTTTGACTTACAGTGTTTCAGGTTTACAGGAAAGTAATTCAGTTACACATACATACATTCTTTTCACACATTTTTTTCCCCTGTGGGCTATTACAGAGTATTGAGTGTAGTTCCCTGTGCTGTACAGTAGGTTCTTCTTCTTTTATTTTTATATATATAATAGTGCGTCTGTTAATCCCAAACTTCAAATTTATCCTCTCCACCCTAAAGTAACCAAAACTTTATTTTCTATGTCTGTGGATCTGTTTCATAGATAAGTTCATTTGTGCCCTATTTTAAATGCCACATAGCAGTGATAACATATGGTATGTGTCTTTCTCTGTCAGACTTACTTCACCTAATATGAGGATCTCTAGTTGCAGCCATGTTGCTGCACAGGGCATGATTCCTTTCTTTTTATTAATTTTATTGCAATTATAGATGTACAAAAATCATCACAACCTAATTTTATAGCATTTCCATCCCAAACCCTCAGTGCATCCCCCCCACCCCCCAACTTGTCTCATTTGGAAATCATAAGTTTTCCAAAGTCTGTGAGTCAGAATCTATTCTGCAAAGAAGTTCATAGTGTCCTTTTTTAGATTCCACATGTAAGTGGTAACATTTGTTGTTAGTGTCTTACCGTCTGACTGGTTTCACTTTGCATGTTAATTTCTAGGGCCATCCATGTTGCTATAAATGCTGTTATTTCCTTCCTTTTAATGGCTGAGTAATATTCCATTATGTGTATGTATCACATCTTCCCTATCCACTCCTCTGTTGATGGGCATTTAGGTTGTTTCCATGACCTGGCTATTGCATGGAGTGCTGCAGTGAACACTGGAGTACATGTGTCTTTTCGAGTCATGGTTTCCTCTGGATAGATGCCCAGGAGTGGGATTGCCAGATCAAATGGTAATTCAATTTTGAGTTTTCTGAGGAATCTCCATACTGTTTTCCACAGTGGTTGCCCCAATTTGTGTTCCCACCAACAGTGTAATAGGGTTCCTTTTTCTCCACACCCTCTCCAGTAATTACTGTTTGTAGACTTGTTGATGATGGCCATTCTGGCCAGTGTAAGGTGGTACCTCATAGTGGTTTTGATGTGTATTTCTCTAATAATCAATGATGTTGAACATCTTTTCATGTGTTTTTTTGGCCATCTCTATGTCTTCTTTGGAGAATTGTCTACCTAGATCCTCTGCCCATTTTTTGATGGGGTTGTTTGTTTTTTTGGTATTGAGCTGTAGGAGGTGTTTGTAAATTTTGGAGATCAATCCCTTGTCAGTCGATTCATTTGCAAATATTTTCTCCCATTCTGTGGGTTGTCTTTTGGTTTTGCTTAGGGTTTCCTTTGTTGTGCAGAAACTTTGAAGTTTAATTAAGCCCCATTAGTTTATTTTTATTGTCATTACTCTGACAGGTGGATGTGAGAAGATGTTGCCATCATTTATGTCAGAGAGTGTTTGGCCTATGTTTTGCTCCAAGAGTTATAGTATCTGGTCTTAAATCTAGATCTCTAATCCATTTTGAGTTTATTTTTGTGCATGGTGTTAAGAAGTGTTCTAATTTCATTATTTTACATATGGGTGTCCAGTATTCCCAGCACCACTTATTGAACAGGCTGTCTTTTCTCCATTGTATATTCTTGCCTCCTTTTTCATATATTCATTGACTATAGGTGCCTGGGCTTAATTCTGGGCTTTCTATCCTGTTCCACTGATCTCTATTTCTGTCTTTGTGCCAGCATCATACGGTTTTGATGACTGTAGCTTTGTAGTAGTGTCTGAAGTCAGGGAGCCTGATTCCTCCACTTCCGTTTCTCTTTTTCAGGATGTCTTAGGCTATTCTGTTTTTTTTGTGTTGCCAAACAAACTTTAAAATATTTTTGTTATAATTCTGTGAAAAATGTCTTTGGTAATTTGATAGGAATTGCATTGAATCTGTAGATTGCCTGGGGAATTGCATTGAATCTGTAGATTGCCTGGGGAATTGCATTGAATCTGTAGATTGCCTGGGGAATTGCATTGAATCTGTAGATTGCCTGGGGAATTGCATTGAATCTGTAGATTGCCTGGGGAATTGCATTGAATCTGTAGATTGCCTGGGGAATTGCATTGAATCTGTAGATTGCCTGGGGAATTGCACTGAATCTGTAGATTGCCTGGGGAATTGCATCGAATCTGTAGACTGCCTGGGGAATTGCATTGAATCTGTAGATTGCCTTGGGGAGTATAGTCATTTTGATAATATTGACTCTTCCAATCCAAGAGCATGGTATGTCTTTCCATCTGTTCATGTCATCCTTGATTTCTTTCATCAGTGTCTTATAATTCTCAGAGTACAGGTGTTTTGTCCCTTTAGGTAAGTTTATTCCTAAGTGAGTGTTTTTGATGGGATAGTAAATGGGATTGCTTCCCTAATTTCTCTTTCTGATCTTTCATTGTTCGTATATAGAAATGCAGTTGATTTCTGTGTATTAATTTTGTATCCTGTAACTTTGCCAAATTCATCAATGAGCTCTAACAGTTTTCTGGTAGAGTCTTTAGGATTCTCTAGGTATAGTATCATGTCATCTGCAAAAAGTGATAGTTTGACTTCTTCCTTTCCAATTTGGATTCCTTTTATTTCTTTTACTTCTCTGATTGCTGTGACTAGGACTTCTAAAACTATGTTGAATAGTAGTGGCGAGAGTGGACATCCCTGTCTTGTTCCTGATCTCAGAGGGAATTCTTTCAGCTTTTCACCATTGAGAATGATGTGAGCTCTGGGTTTGTCATAGATGGCCTTGATTATGTTGAGGTAGGTTCCCCCTATGCCCACTTTCTGAAAGGTTTTTATGAGAAATGGGTGTTGGATTTTGTCAAAGGATTTTTCTGCGTGTATTGAGACGATCCTATGTTTTTTATTCTTCAGTTTGCTTACGTGGTGCATCACACTGATTGATTTGTGGATATTGAAGAATCCTTGTATCCCTGGGATAAACCCCACTTGATCGTGATGTAAAGTCCTTCTAATGTATTGTGGGATTCGGTTGGCTAGTATTTTGTTGAGGATTTTTGCATCTATGTTCATCAGTGAGATTGGCCTCTAATTTTCCTTTTCTGTGATATCTTTGTCTGGTTTTGGTATCAGGATGATGGTTGCCTCATAGAATGAGTTTGGGGAGTGTCCCCTTTTCTGCAATTTTTTGGAAGAGTTTCAGAAGGATAGGCGTTAGCTCCTCTCTAAATGTTTGATAGAATTCACCTGTGAAACCATCTGGTCTTGGACTTTTGTTTGTTGGAAGTTTTTTAATCACAGTTTCAATGTCAGAACTTGTAATTGGTCTATTCATATTTTCTATTTCATCTTGGTTTAGTATTGGAAGATTGTACTTTTCTAAGAATTTGTCCATTTCTTCTAGGTTTTCCATTTTATTGCTGTATAGTTGCATATAGTAGTCTCTTATGATCCTTTGTATTTCTGTGATGTCCGTTGTTACTTCTTTATGTCTAATTTTATTGATTTGTGTCTTTTTTACTTGATAAGTCTGGTTAAGGGTTTATCAATTTTGTTGATCTTTTCAAAGAACCAGCTTTTAGTTTCATTGTTCTTTTCTGTGATTTTCTTCATTTCCATTTCATTGATTTCTGCTCTGATCTTTATGATTTCTTTTCTTCTACTAACCTTAGGACTTGTCTGTTCATCCCTCTCTAGCTGCTTTAGTTGTAAAGTCAGATTGTTTATTTGAGCTTTTTCTTGTTTCCTGAGGCAGGCTTGTATTGCTATAAACTTTCCTCTTAGAACTGCTTTTGCTGCAGACCAGAGGATTTTGAGTGTCATATCTTTGCTGTCATTTGCTTCTAGGTATTTTTTAATTTCCTCTTTGATTTCTTCAGTGATCCATTTGTTTAGTAGCATGTTGTTTAGTCTCAATGTGTTTGTATTTTTTGCCATTTTTTTCTTGTTGATTTCCAGTCGTATAGCATTGTGGTCAGAAAAGATGCTTGATATGATTTCAGTTTTCTTAAAGTGACCGAGATTTGATTTGTAGCCCAGGATGTAATAAATTTAGAGAATGTTCCGTGTGCACTTGAGAAGAATATGTATTCTTTTGCTTTTGGATGGAATGTCCTATAAATAACTATGAAGTCAATCTGATCTAATGCTTCGTTCAGGGCCTGTGTTTGATTTTCTGCCTGGATGACCTGTCCATTGCTGTAAGTGGGATGTTAAAGTCCCCTACTATGACTGTGTTATTGTTGATTTCTCCTTTTAAGATTGTTAGCAGTTGCCTTATATATTGTGGTGATCCTATGTTGGGTGCATAGATATTTAAAATTGTTTTTATCTTCTTTTTGGATTGATCTTTTGATCATTATGTAGTGGCCTTCCTTGTCTCTTAAAATGTTCTTCATTTTAAAGTCTATTTTGTCTGTTATGAGTATTGTTACTCCAGCTTTCTTTTGATTCCCGTTGGCATAGAATATTTTCTTCCATCCTCTCACTTTGAATTTGTGTGTGTCGCTAGAAGTGAAGTGGGTCTCTTGAAGAGAGCATATATATGGGTCTTGTTTTTGTATCCATTCGGCTAGTTTACGTCTTTTGGTTGGGGCATTCAGTCCATTAACATTTAAGGTAAGTATTGATATGTATGTTCTTATTTCCATTTTATTAAGTGTTTGGGATTTTTGTTCTTTTTTCTTCTCTTGTCTTCTTTTGTGATTTGATGACTATCTTTAATGTTGTATTTGAATTGATTTTTCTTATTTGTATATCAATTGTAGATTTTTGGTTTGTGGTTACCCTGAAGTTTTGATATAGGAGTCTATATGTAAATGAGATTGTTTTAAGTTGTTGGTTTCTTAATTGCAAGTGCGTCTCCAGTGTCCTGCATTTGTGCTCTCTTCTCACAATTTGATTTTGGCTGCACAATTGTGCATGGATGATTTAGTATCTTTACTGTATATATGCCTTTACTGGTGAGCCTTGTCATTTGTGGTGTTTTTGTTTCTGGTTGTGGCCTTTTCTTTTCTACCTAGAGGAGTTACTTTAGTACTTGTTGTAAAGCTGGTCTAGTATTGCAGAACTCTCTTAGCTTCTGCTTACCTGTAAAGGTTTTGATCTCTCCTTCAAATCTGAATGAGAGCCTTGCTGTGTAAATTACTCTTGGTTGGAAGTTTCTTCCTTTCATCACGTTAAGTATATCATGCCACTCCCTTCTGTCCTGCAGAGTTTCAGCTAAAAAATCTGGTGATAACCTTATTGGGGTTCCCTTGTATGTCATTTCTTTCTTTTCCCTAGCTGCTTTCAGTGTTTTCTCTTTGTCTTTAATTTTGGTCATTTTGATTAATATGTGTCTCAGGGTGTTCCTCAGGTTTATTTTATGTGGCACTCAATGTGCTTCCTGGAATTGAGTGTTCCTTTCCCATGTTAGGGAAGTTTTTGGCTATTATCTCCTCGAATATTTTTTCTGTCCCCTTCTCTCTCTCTTCTCCCTCTGGCACCTCTATAATATGGATGTTGGTTCATTTAATATTACCCCAGAGTTCTCTGAGACTCTCATTTCCTTTCAATCTTTGATCTCTTTTTCTGTTCCGCATTAGTGATTTCTACTAATCTATTCTTCACCTCATTGATTGATTCTTCTGCCTCCTGGATTCTAGTGTTGGCTGCTTCTAATGAAATTTTATTTGTTATTGTATTTTGCGTCTCTTCTTGCTTAATTTTTACATCTTGTATTTCTTTGCTCAGTGTTTCCTGTAAATTATCAATCTTTGCCTCCAGTCTATTTCCAATGCCTTGCATCATCTTCAGCATCAACAGTCTAAAGTCCCTTTCTGGGAGGCTAAAAATATCCTCATCACGGAGCTGTTTTTTCTGGGCTTTTCTCTTTCTCCCTTATCTGAGTTAGAGTTTTCTGTCTTTTCATTTTTATGGGTTTTTGGTGTGGTGACCTTTTTGCCAACAATAGAGTTGTAGCCTCTCTTAGTTCTGGTGTTTGCCTCCCCTGTGGCTGAAGTTGGTATGGGGTGGGGGGCTTGCTGTAGACTTCCTGATGGGAGGGACTGGTACCTGCCCACTGGTAGGTGGGACTGATTCCTATCCCCTGATGGGTGGGGCTTTGTCTCTGGATGAGATTAGAGGCTGGCTGTGTGCCTGAGGGGTCTTCAGACAGCCTTTTTACTGATGGGTGGCGTTGTGATCCCACTTGGATTATTGTTTGGCCTGGGTCTTCTCAGAGCTGATGGGAGGGGCCAGGTTTTCCCAAAAATGGCCCCCTCCAGAGAAATGCAGGCTGATGAATGTTCCCGAGAGCTTCACCTCCAATGCCCTTCCCCCACAACAAGCCACAGTCACCCCTGTTTTCCCAGGAGATCCTCCAAGAATTGCAGTCAGGTTCCACCCGGATTCCTATGGAGACTTTGCTTTGCCCTGGGACCCAGTGCACGTGAAATTCTGTGTGTGCCTTTCAAGAATGGGGTCTCTGTTTCCCCCAGTCCTGTGGAGCTCCTGCACACAAGCCCCACTGGCTTTCAATGCCAGATGCTCCACGGGCTCTTTCTCCCTGTGCCCGATCCCCAGGCATGGGGTTTTGATGTGGGGCTCAGAACTCTCAGTCCTGTAGCTGAGTCTCTGTGTTGCAGTTACTTTCTAGTCTGTGGGGCTTCCCACCTGGGAGGTATGGTCTTGTTTATTTCATGTAATCGCTCCTACTACCTCTTGATGTGGTTCCTCTTTGTCTTGTGTAGTAGAATATCTTTTTGCAAGTTTCCAGTCATTTGACTGAAGGTTGCTCGGCATTTGGTTGTAATTTTGTTTTTATGAGAGAAGGTGAGCTCCAGTGCTTCTATTCTGCCATCTTGATCCAGTCTCTTCCATTCTTTTTTATGGCTGAGTTGTATTCCTGCGTGTGTGTGTGTGTGTGTGTGTGTGACATCTTCTTTATCCATTCCTCTGTCAATGGACATGTAGGTTGCTTCCACGGCTTGCCTATTGTGAATAGTGCTGTAATGAACGTAGGGGTACTAGAATCTACTTGAATTGGTGTTTTAGTGTTTTTGTTTTCTTTGGCTGTATACCCAGGAGTGGGATCACTGGGTCAGGGTGGGGCCCACATCCTGTTTCCCATAGTGTGGCAGGGTCCCATTTTCCCCCACATCCTTGCCCACACTTGCTGTGGGAGGTCTTTTTTGATGATGGCCACGCTGGCAGGTGTCAGGTGATAGCTCACTGTGGTTTGGGTTTGCATTTTCCTGATGACGGGTGATGTTGAGCCTCTTTTCATGTGCCTGCTGGCCATCTGCATGTCGTCTTTGGAAAAAATATCTATTAATAGTCTTTAAAAAGAGATTATTGAGTTGCAACTTGCAGTTTATAGAGAGATATATACAGGTAATTTATATATGTGACATATATGTATGCAGTACGTGTGTATATGTACATATATATGTACATGTACGTAAGTATATATGTAACGTGTGTATGTATATATATTTATATGTACATAAAATCTCCTGACATACATATATATAATCTTTTCTTTTCTTTTTTTTTTTTTGCTTAGGGCCACACCTTCAGCACATGGAAGTTCCCAGGCTAGGGGTCGAATCGGAGCTGCAGCTGCCAGCCTACACCTCAGCCCCAGCAATGGGGGATCCAAGCCACATTTGCAACCTACACGGCAGCTCACAGCCATGCCTGATCCTTCGCCCACTGGGTGAGGCCAGGGATTGAGTCTGTGTCCTCACGGATGCTAGGCTGGGTTTGTTCCTGGTGAGCCACAGTGGGAACTCCACATATGCAGCAGCTCTTGAAGCACTGGGTCCACTGGCCTGAACCTTGCTTCCCATCAGGTGCATCTGGGAAGGTCTGGGTCCCCTCAGGGTAGCGGAAACGTCACCATGGGTTTCAGGGGAGGGATTTGATAGAAGGGACGGATGAGCGAGATGCCCCATAGCCGAAATCCCCACAGTTGCAAGGCTAACGTCACAGGAAGAGGCTGCCGTGACAAGAACCAGGACAGCCCATGAAGGTGAGGCTCAGGCAGATGTGAACACCTCCGTGGACCGCATGGCTGGTGTGTCTGAGTGTGTGTGATGACCGTGTCTCGGGGAGCTGGACCTGCCAGAACCAAGGTCCAAGTCGGGGCGGCAAAGAGGACGAGAAACACCATTTCAGGTCCCTCTTCCACCTCTCAGGTTGCCTTGAGTGCCAGCCTCCCCCCTCCCCACCCCCCGAAAGGCAAGGAGAATTTGAAGGTCAAGCCCTAGTCTAATCCACCAGGTGGACTGATGGATTGCAGATGAGCTTCAGGCAGACCTGTTGGCCCTTCTCCTCGGATGGCAATCCAGCACCACCAGCCAGGTCCTCCAGCCAGATGCTGCCTGAAAAGTCAGGAAACCACACCCCTTCAGAGAGCTGATCTGCCGAGACTGCAGCCCACCAGAACTGGACGGTGGCTTGGACCGCAGGCTGAGGAGATGGGGAGCGACAGCTGGGCACACAAGAGGTCGTTTGCTCCCGATCTCATGCTAGAAGTTCGGGTGCTACTAGGAAAGGAGTCCAGATAGGGCAGCGGCGATTTTTCCCACCTTGACACGCAGAACAGTTTTTAAAAGCTGTGTTCAAAACCCACCTCTCACTGCACGTCCATCCAGGGAGCCGTCGCCCCCATCTGGGTCACTGATCCCAAACAGTGCTTTCAGCCCCGGGGCAACCCATCTTTTTGCGGTTCTCGTTAACTAGAGATTCTACAGTTCTCATAACTATAGACGCTGCACTTCGTGGGGAACCGAAGAAGGCCATGGCTGCTGCTTTGCCAGTGTTTACATTTTTTATTTTCTGCCCTTTTTTTTTTTTTTTTTTCCATGAGCGGTTTACTTCTCATCCCAAGAGGGGAATAGGAATTACCAAATGTGTAAGGTGAGATTTTGTTTTGGGGTCGAGGCTGGGAAAGCCGATCACCAAAAGAAAAATAAATGCATTCAAGCAGATCTCTAAAAAGTACCTTTCACAGCCGCTTTATTATCTTGGAGACGTCCTGCAGAGGGTCCCGGGAATGCCTGCGATATCAAGGTTAAAGATGGCCAAACGGGATAAAGAAACTTTGGAAAAGGGGAATAAATGCCATCTTCCGCCTGATGAAAAAGCCATTTTTGAAAGGGAATAGTGGATTTTGATCTCGCTCTTCTGCTGGAGGGTTTTGCCTTTGATTTTTGTTTGTGATACTCTGAGCGAACACGTTTATAGATGACGCCTTCTCTGGAGTGACTGACAGTTTGCAGGATGAATGCTCTCCCATCCCAACCCCCACCCCCACGCCAGATTTGATGGGTGCATTTCCAAGACTCATTTTGATTTTAGGAAACACTCGGTTTGTTTTCCTCTGGAATCCGGCTTCTGAGGAAGAGGGTGATAGACACAGAGGAACGGCTTCAACTTTGGCCCAAGAGGCAGAAGGGATCGTGGTCTTGACTGGGTCCCTGAAAATGCAGCATCCATCCCATATCGATCCAGGGAAAGCCAATTTCATTTGCGCGCAACAGTTTTATTAAAATAGGGCGAAGCCGAGCCATCTGCAGGTGACATGCTCATTTGCCGACTCGGCTTCCGTCAGTGCCTTTAATTGGCAGGGCCTCCCCCCTCACCTTGGAGACAGAGAATGTTGTCAGGTGTAATGAAACCACCTCTCGGCTATAAAAGGGAGGCTGGAGGTGTTTGGAGGTTGGTGTCCTTGTAGGGCTCTGTGTTGGCCAGCACTAGATCTTTCATTGCATCTTTCTTTTAAATATCACACTGGTGGTGTAAGATTGTCACTGAATTCTCACTTCTTGCTCCAGCAACAAGGGCCACGATGTGTAAGCAGTTAAGGATTTCTTTTCTGGGACTTAGCAGGAAAACTCAATGTGGTCTGCACGAGTCCTGGGTTGAAAGATGAAGAAAACAGCTTAGAAGTACCTTTTAAAAAAAATCAGCTTCCGGAGTTCCCACTGTGGCTAAGTAGGGTAAGAACCCGATTAGTATCCACGAGGATGCGGGTTCAATCCCTGACATTGCTCAGTGGGTTAAGGATGATCCAGCATTGCGGTGAGCTGTGGTGTAGGTCGCAGATGCAGCTTGGATCCTGAATGGCTGTGGCTGTGGCTGGCAGGTACAGCTCTGAATCGGCTCCTAGCTTGGGAACTTCCATATGCCATAGGTTCAGCCCTAAAAAGAAAAAGAAAAAAGCACTTTCTGTACATACAATTTGAGGTGCTTCACAATTGAAGCCCATTTTTTCACAGAATATAGGGCCATGTTATATGAAGCCTTGCCCAAAGGAAGATAAAAATGCATCGAAACAAAGAAGCTATTTGTTGAAAGTAAGTTCTGCATGTAGCAGAAAAGAGCTTTTTCTCAGAAAGTGCACATACGAATATTGTCCTACATGGGAACTTTGTTCCCTTTAATTGTGTAGTAAATTTTTGTGGCCCAGACAGAACAGTGAGTGATAGTGCTGCTGGCATGACCTTTTCTCCAAAGACGACAAGAAAGGGGACTTCAACTAAACTAACAAAGAGAATCCGGAAATATCCAGGACTTGGGTCACGTCGGGAAAGAGCGCACTCTTGTCATCAAATCATGACCAGCTGGGCAGTCCTCACAATTCAAGGGCATCCTGAACTGGATGGGGTCGGCGAAAACGGTGACTGATAAACCTCATCTGAACTTGAGGCGGTTCATTCTATCTGGACGGTTTCTGGAACTGTCCGGAATGAGGAAAAGCGACTAAGCCAAAATTCCTCCTTTGAAGATCCTCGGTCTCCTGCCCTATTTAGATCGAGTAAGAAACAGCTACGTCCTGACTCCTGTCGGAGAATCGAACTTGGCACTGATAAGAGAGGGGGAAATGAGAAATTACATCCACTTCACGGGGGAAGAGCTCGCTCTGAAATGGACGAAAGTGAGGGAACGTCATTTCCAGGGGGCTGGAGAAGCAGGTGGCAGCCAGGTGGTCTCAGAGCAGGCTGTGTCTCTAAGTGGCCACGCTTGTCGTGTGAACTGGTGGAGAAGAAAAAAATGTTGGAGTGCTTCCTAAATGATCTGAGCGTCCCTTCTGGGCCGTGTGAGCCCAGTTATTTCCGGGGCACAGTGCTCTCTTGTCTCCCAGTTTCCATCTGCCACAGGTGTTAGAGAAACTCCTGGAATGAAGAGTGATAATGTGAGAGGACTCAGCAGCCTTAAAAGCATCACTGCCTCCAGGCAAAATGCCGCTGCTGGGTTTTCTTCAGCCCTAAAATACCTGACATCCGAGCTGACTCCCTGGTGATAAAAGGCACTTTCAGAGACCTGCAGCCTCTTCTAATAAATAAGAGCAGAAAATGGGAAAGTCAGAATCGAGACAGATAAGCAAGTGGAAGACGTGTGACTCCACAATCTTTGGAGCTTTGCTCATCTCTCTGGGAAAGCCCGTGATCTCATTATATTTCAGAGCTAAAATTTCTCTGAGCCCTGTTATGTCTCACAATGAACTCATTCCTTTCAATCACAGCTGTAAAATACTGGAGTGTCGATACCCTCTATTAATGATATTCTCTTTTTCTTTTTTTTTTTTTTTTGCTTTTGAGGGCTGCACCTGCAGCATATGGAAGTCCCCGGGCTAGGGGTCAAATCAGAGCTGCAGCTGCCAGCCTACACGACAGCCACAGCCATGTGCGACCCAGTCGGTGTCCCTGACCTATAGCTCACGGCAACGCCGGGTCCTTAACCCACTGAGCGAGGCCAGGGATTGAACCCACAACCTCGTGGATACCAGTTGGGCTCCTCATCAGTGAGCCACAGCAGGCACTTCCGATGTTCTGTTTCTGTTAGGGTTGATAGGTTTTGTAAACTCACGTTAAATTGTAACTGGTACCTGCCCTCTGTTGTTTTCTGTATCCTGGTCAGAGTAAAGTTGTTACCCAACAAACTGTCACCTCCCTAGGATTCATCAGGGACAGAAATGGCAGCAGCAGGCAGGCCTTCCAGGGTCTTTCACGTGGACCAGATGTTTCCATCAATAGATGCTTAGTCGAGGACAGAGTCCGAACAAGCTGAGCGTGGAGTCAACTGAGCGTTTTCCTCCTGAGAAATAAAAATCCTAGTCAAGTAGAGGAGTGAGACCTTTGCAACACGGGGGGAGGGGGGGAAGCAAAAAAATCCAAGAAAACGTGTAGGAAGCCATCAAGAGGAAAGGGGAAAATGCTGACTCGGCCTTCCTTTTTTGAACAGCTGTATTGGAAGCTGTGTAATAAGGGGCTAAAGCAAGACTGAAGGGAGCGCGGGGCTGCCCAAGATCCAAGGAGGGTCCACGCAGCATCTTCACCTTGTTCCCTTCCTTGGCCTGTAGCCGCTCCCCTGAACTCGGAGAACAGGAGCAGCCGGAACGGCCATTCGTGTCTTTGCGACTGAGTGCGTTCTTGTTGTCTCTGCATGAACTGAGACACTCACAGCGGGTTTTACCCTGAAGGGTGGTCCGCTAGGAAATGAAAGGAGGACGAGGGATTTGCTATACATCTGAACTGAAGGGGCTTCATTATACTCGGTGAAAACAAAAGCTTCACACTGCCTATTTAAATGCACTCTGCATACTGAAATAATTAGGGTCTCACTGATGCATTGAGAACTTAGTTTCTTTTTTAATTGTTTTAATTACTCCCTGAATTTTATTACATGTACAGGTATACAGCAGTCATCAGAACCCAGTTTTATAGCATTTCCATCCCAAACCCCCAGCCCATCTTCCTACACCCCCAACCTGTCTCCTTTGGAAAACATATGATTTTCAAAGTCTGTGAGTCAGTATTTGTTCTGCAAAGAAGCTCATTGTGTCCTTTTTTTTAAGATTCCACATGTAAGTGATAGCATTTGATGTTGGTGTCTCATTGTCTGATTGGTTTCACTTCGCATGATAATTTCTATGTCCATCCATGTTGCTTCAAATGCTGTTATTTCTTTTTCCTTTTAATGGCTGAGTAATATTTCACTGAGTATGTGTACCACATCTTCTATATCCACTCTTCTGTCAATGGACATTTAGGTTGTTTCCATGTGTTGACTATTGCGTATAGTGCTGCAGTGAACATTGGAGTACATGTGTCTTCTAGACTCATGGTTTCCTCTGGATAGATGCCCAGGAGTGGGATTGCTGGATCAAATGGTAATTCTGTTTTTAGTTTTCTGAGGAATCTCCATAATGTTTTCCACAGTGGCTGCACCAATTTGCATTCCCACCAGCAGTGTAATAGGGATCCTTTTTCTCCACACCCTCTCCAGCACTTACTGTTTGTAGACTTTTTGATGGTGGCCATTCTGGCTGGTGTAAGGTGGTACCTCAAAGTGGTTTTGATTTGCATTTCTCTAATAATGAGTGATGTTGAACATCTTTTCATGTGTTTTTTGGCCATCTGTGTGTCTTCTTTGTCTGTTTAGATCTCCTGCCGTGTGTGTGTGTGTGTGTGTGTGTGTGTGTGTGTGTGTGTGTGTG
>PVHT021183672.1:4749327-4761915 GCA_004024745.2 Catagonus wagneri
TAATGAGTGATGTTGAACATCTTTTCATGTGTTTTTTGGCCATCTGTGTGTCTTCTTTGTCTGTTTAGATCTCCTGCCGTGTGTGTGTGTGTGTGTGTGTGTGTGTGTGTGTGTGTGTGTGTGTTTGCCTTATCTAGGGCTGTACCTGCGGCATATGGAGGTTCCCAGGCTAGGGGTCTAATAGGAGCTGTAGCTACCGGCCTTTGCCACAGCCATAGCAATGTGCGATCCGAGCCACGTCTGCGACCTACACCACAGCTCACAGCAACGTCGGATCCTTAACCCACTGAGCAAGGCCAGGGATCGAACCCGCAACCTCATGGTTCCTAGTCAGATTCGTTAACCACTGAGCCACGACGAGAACTCCTCCAGCCCATTTTTTGATGGGGTTATTTGTTTTTTTGGTATTGAGCTGCAGGAGGTGTTTGTAAATCTTGGAGATTAATCTCTTGTCAGTCATTTCATTTGTAAATATTTTCTCCTATTCTGTGGTTGTCTTTTGTTTAGGGTTTTGGGTACTGTGCAGAAACTTTTAAGTTTAATTAAATCCAATTTGTTTATTTTTGTTCTTATTGTCATTACTCTTAACAGGTGGATCTGAGAAGATGTTGCTGTGGTTTATGTTGGAGACTGTTTGGCCTCTGTTTTCCTCTAAGAGTTTTATAGTATCTGTTCTTATATCTAGATCTTTAATCCATTTTGAGTTTATTTTTGTGTATGGTGTTAGAAAGTGTTCTAATTTCATTCTTTTATATGTGGCTGTCCAGTTTTCCCAGCACCATTTTATTGAAGGGTCTGTCTTTTCTCCATTATATATTCTTGCCTCCTTTGTCATAGATTAGTTGACTGTAGGTGTATGGGTTTACTTCTGGGCTCTCTATCCTGTTCCCCTGATCTCTATTTCTGTCTTTGTGCCAGTACCATACGGTTTTGATGACTGTAGCTTTGTAGTATAATCTGAAGTCAGGGAACCTGATTCCGTCAGTTCCATTTTTGTTTCTCAGGATGTCTTTGGCTATTAAGGGTCTTCTGTGCTTCCAAACAATCTTTAAGATACTTTGTTCTAGTTCTGTGAAAAATACCCTTGGTACTTTGATAGGGATTGCATTGAGTCTGTAGATTGCCTTGGGTAATATGTTCATTTTGATAATACTGAATCTTCCAGTCGAAGAGCATGATATATCTTGTCATCTTTGATTTCTTTCATCATCATCTTAATAGTTTTCAGATTATGCAGGTCCTTTGTCTCTTTAGGTAGGTTTATTCCTAAGTATTTGATTCTTTTTGATGCAATGGTAAATGGGATTGCTTCCCCAGTTTCTCTTTCTGATCTTTTTGTTGTTAGTATATACAAATGCAGTTGATTTCTGTGTACTAATTTTGTATCCTGCGACTTTGCTAAATTCACTGAGCTCCAGGAGTTTTCAGTTGAGTCTTTAGGATTCTCTGGGTATAGTATCATGTCATCTGCAAAAAGTGATAGTTTTACTTTGTCGTAGATGGCCTTTATTATGTTGAGATAGGTTCCCTCTATGCCCACTTGCTGAAGGTTTTTTTTTTTTTTTATCAGAAATGGGTGTTAGATTTTGTTAAAGGCTTTTTCTACATTAAAGTTTCTTGATTTTTTTTTTTCCCCCTGATTTGAAATAGTGTGTTTTGAGGCTTTGTTTTTTTGGTTTGGTGAGATGCAGAAGGCTTATAAAGTAGACCTGGAATTTATAACATCAACGCTTTGTATGTTTTATAATTTGAAGAAACTATACACAGCCGTTACCACTATAGTTATTTATGTGTTTACGATGATTTGAAAGTAAAGGAATTCTATATATGTATTTAATATATGTGATATATAACATTATATATAATATACATGCATGTTTTACAGCTATATATTTTATAGTAATATATATTATATGTATATTTACATATACATAAATATTTGTATCTAATATGTATATGTGATTATGCATATTGTATACATGTGTTGATACCTAACATACATAGATCATGCATATAATATGCATGTAGTTATATCTAGTATGTATAAGAATGTACAAGTAATATGCATGTTTGTATCTAACATGGATCATATATGGAATGCACATGTGATAAATACGTACATTTATATCTAATATGTATGATATATGAATGTGCATATGATATATTTTATATCTAACATGTGTTCTATGAATGTGCCTGTAATATACATGTTATTTGTTCCACGTCTTATATGTGAATATGCATATCATGTACACGTATATCATTTACACTAGAAGTATCGCATAGTCAGCAGAAGACACTTGAAAGTGCAGAAGGGGAAAAACAGCTAACGTGTCTGTACATCTCCAGGAAAGAACACATGACGTCTGTCTACCAAGGTCCAGAGGTGGTGGTTGTGATGTGCTAATTGACTTTGCATGCCTTTTCTCCCTTGATTTTGGGATCACTGTCCGAAGGGCACGCTATTCCTGTATGTCGCCTGAGCCTCCTGGAGTTTAAGTAACCGAGCAGTCTGAGGATTCTTGGGTGGACAGAGTCACAATTTGGAGACAGGGCCTGGCGTCCTCGCAGCCTCATTCCCTTGTTTTCCAGAGCCTACAGGTCTTCCTTGTCGCCAAGCTGAATTGGAAGTCCCAGCACCCCCGTCCCAGAATGGGACCCTACCTACAGAACTACTAACTAATATAGTTCAGTTTTCTGAGCTTGGAGTGATGTGTGTCACGTCTGTGCTACCGTTAAGACCGCCCCCCCCAAACGCTGTTTGCCCTCAAATTGTGAGAGCATGGATCTCTTTGCATCTTATTGTCAGGTGTGCACTCGTAAGGGAGGTGTAAAAACAGAGCTGGACACAAACAGCTTGACAAAGAGAACCGACCAGCACTAATGAGACAAAACTCTGAACATGTGCGGTCTATACGTGTGTGGAGAACATTCACAACTGAGTGGTGTCTTACATTCTTCGAAAGAAATGGTAGAATGCTTTTATTTATTTTTATCCTTTTTCAGCTGCCCTGCGGCATAAAGAGTTGCCAGGCCAGGGTTGAGATTCAAGCCTCAGTTGCGACCTGTGCTACAGTTGCAGTGCCATTTCCTTAACCTCGTGGGCCAGGTCTGAGATCGAGCCTGCGTCCCAGCGATCCCACTGAGCCACGCGGGGAGCTCTGTGACTTACTTTTTAGTCCCATTGTCCCCCCCTGTGACTCGGACACTCCTTTCTCTCAGACCGTCTCTGGCCCCATACAGTTGCCCTAGGCTTGCTGTGCTGCTGCTTCGGGCTGGCACACAGTTGGCCTGGCTTGTTGGTTGTTGCTGTTGCTAGCTGTGTTCCCGCTGTGTCGTATTCTTACAACTTGATGGGTGGTTCTCTTGTTTGAGAGGGAATGTATCTATCGCAAGAAGTTCTAATCATTGTCTGCCTTCATGAACCCTTTCTGCTCTTCATCTTAATCACTTCTGTGGATACTTACATATGTGTGTATACACATATATATATATATACATAGATACACAGAAGTATGTATATATATATATATATTCCTAGGTAAAGTACATTGTGGCAGTATGTGCATGGGCATTTGGAACTCCGTGGAAGAAGAAGAAACTCACATTTGTATCTTTTGAGTCACAGGTGAGACAGCCAGCCCTTCCCCCTCCTGCTTTAGAAACAGACCGTGATAAGGTCATGCTCGTTTTCACACGGGCTGGACACATGCTGAGAAGGGGTCCTGCGTGTGTTACAGAAAATTCACTGTTGTCTGTTGTCTGGGTCGCAGTTTGATTTTCCTGCCACGTTGTTAAAAAGTGTCCAGCCTGCAACCTCCTTAACTCAAGCCCGTGCAGAGCAGCTGGGTCAAACCAGCCCACGGGGGGCTGATTTGACTTCATCTGATTCTGGCTTCCGTTCCTTCTTTCATGAAATATGTTTTGCGTGGCTCCTGCATTCCAGTTGCTGGGCAAACGGGTAAGATTGTGGAGCAGAATTAGAGTAAGTCCACCCCCCTACCCGCCCAATCAATGTGGCATTTTCTCCTCCGACCCACGCCCCCAGAGGGACGTGCATGCATAAGCGATTAAAAAAAGACCGACATCAAAAGGGACAGTGCTTGGTAATTGCAAGATGCAACCATGCAGTGTGGAGCTCTAGTAAAAAGCCGACTTGAAGCAAGTGGCTTCCATCTGAAACCTAAGGGAGAACTTTAATGTCTGTTAAACTGAAGTACGGAAGGTGTTAGTGAGTCCAAGCTTGTAGGGCTTGCTGCGTGACCGCGTAAGAAGTAGACGAGATGGGGGGGGGGCAGGTCTGAGATCGAGCCTGCGTCCCAGCGATCCCACTGAGCCACGCGGGGAGCTCTGTGACTTACTTTTTAGTCCCATTGTCCCCCCCTGTGACTCGGACACTCCTTTCTCTCAGACCGTCTCTGGCCCCATACAGTTGGGCAAGGAATAGTGACTTTATTCAGAAAGCCAGCAGACTGAGAAGATGGTGGGCTAGTGTCCCAAAGAACCACCTTATCTGAATTAGAATGCAGGCTTCTTTTCCGTTAAACCGGGAGAGGATGTGGTTGGCTGTTGCAAACTTCTTGGAGCTGGAATCCTTTGTTCTTGCAGCTGGCCCCCTCAGTCAGGCCATAGTGTGCCTAGAAACCTCCAGCAAGACAAATGTTGTTCTCTGTTCTGCAACTTTTTTATCTCCCCAAATGCAAGTGTTACACTCTTAAAGGTCAGAGCCTTGAGAAAGGGCTCTCCTGTGTGGCTCTAGGCAACATTCTTTTACAAAAGGCGCAGAGCCAGCAGGACCAGGCAGGGGCAACAGAGCACAAGGCTTACTGCTGAAGGAATAAATTAAGCATGGAGTCAGGTTTGTTCTTCTCTGTCACAAGGGGCTTCGACTCTGGCAAAGCTGTTGAGAGGATGATGGCGAAGGAGACGAAGCAGATCATCCCAAGTGGAACAGTTCAAAGACTTCCTTGCAGATTAAGGGGACTCACCCAGTGCCAGCTTCTTGGGCATCTCAGCCCTAGGCAGCCTGTCCTTGGAAGGCAATGCAAATAGATGTCCAGAGACCTGTGCATTCAGGGGGAGCCTTAAAATTGGTCAGTGACGCACGGCCCTGTGCACTGGAGACCCTCTGGAGGGGGAACCCCACTCACAGCATGTACGTTATCTACGTATCCATAGCCACAGTCTTGGGACATTGAATGTTTGCGGCCGTGCTCTGGGCATGTGGATATCCCCAGGCCAGGGATCAAACCAGCACCACAGCAGTGACCCAAACCACAGCAGTGACGCCACTGGCTCCTTAATCCCTTGAGCCACCAGGGGAGCTCGCTTCCTGGGATATTAAAGAGAAAAACACAAAAATAGACTCATAGACAGAGAATAGACTTGTGGTGGCTGACGGGGGCGGGAGGCGTTGCTGATGGGAGGGAGTGGGATGGACAGAGTTTGGGGTTCGGATATGTGAACTGTGACATTGAGAATGGATAAGCAACGAGGTCCTGCTGTGCAGCACAGGGAACTCCGTTCAATCACTGTGATAGAACATAATAGAAGATAATGTGAGAAAAAGAATGTATATATACTTACAGCTGGGTCACTTTGCTGTACAGTGGACGCTGACAGAAGAGTGTAAGTTATTATAAAAACTAAAGACATGAGATTTGTATTGTATCGTGGATTTAACTTACATTCTTGCCTGATGGTTTTATCTCTTGATATCCTTATACGCAAATATATCCGTAATACGTAACAGGAAGTACAAGGAAAAGAATAGGGTCAGTGCATGTATGTGACATTTTGTGTGACATTTTACTGCATCATGGCTGATCTGGGCAGGTTTTTTTTTTTTTTTAAACAACACATTGTCTCTTTGAATCTTTCCAAGGGCTCTTTCATGCCTCACGGGAGCAATTGTTATCTGAAACATAAACAGTCCAGCGCTTTAAAATAATTGTCCAAAATGTGAATCTATTGATAAAAAAATTTAGCAGGATGTATGCTTTAAAAAAATCTATAAATATACATCTTATGCATATACTCCTCCAGCAAAATTATACATTTTTTGAGAAATACTAATGAGACTTCATGGAGCTGCAGTTGATATTTTTATCAACACCCGCTCAGTGTAATATTAAGGGAATAGATTATTGTACAAAACATTCTATTGGTGGGCTTTTCGGTTCTGGATATGACTTACTGCCTGCAGACGTATTTTTTGGTTTTATTTCCTCTTGTGCATGCAGTGCTGCAATATATATCCTGTTTAGTTTCTCCTTGGGAGCCAAGTGCTAGTTGTGATCAAGGGATATAGTAAAAGCAGAAATACACGACCTAGGGTGTGGTATGCCTCTTCCACCTAATACATAAGGATAGTGTTGTTTTTATTTATTTTTTTAAATTTATTTTTATCATCACAAGTCAATTTGATAGCATTTGCATCCCAAACCCTCAGTGCATCCCCCTACCCCCCCCAGACTGTCTTGTTTGAAAAACCAAAGGTTTTCCAAAGTCTGTGAGTCATTTTCTGTTCTGCAAAGAAGTTCATTGTCTTTTTAGTTTCCCCATGTAAGCGGTAGCATTGGGTGTTGCTGTCTAATTGACTGGTTTCACTTCGCATGATAATTTCTAGGTCCATCCATGTTGCTGTGAATGCTATTTCCTTCCTTTTAATGGCTGAGTAATATTCGACAATGTCGTTTTTAAAAGTTCATATGCACGTTCTCCTCAGAAGTAAATGGTTCGCGCAACATTGTAAATCAGCTAAAAAAAGGAGAGGGGACTTCCCATTGTGGTGCAGGGGTTAACAAATCTGACTGGGAGCCACGAGGTTGCAGGTTCTATGCCTGGCCTTGCTCAGTGGGTTAACGACTTGCAGTGAGCTGTGGTGAAGGTCGCAGACGCGGCTCAGATCGGTGTTGCTGTGGCTGTGGGGTAGGCCGGCGGCTACAGCTCCTGTTAGACCCCTAGCCTGGGAACCTCCATATGCCACAGGTGCGGCCCTAAAAAAATAAATAAAAATATTAAAAGGAGGGGGAAAAGGGGGAAAAAAAATAAACGAGGACTTCCACGTTCCCCCTGGTTTGCAGTATAAGGACTTGGAGATGTTGATAATTGACGAACTGACACTTCTGATAGCAAATTCAGTTTTATTTTAATCTGCAATTCTTTTTTTTCTTTTTTGATGGTACCCAAGGCCTATGGAATTTCCCAGGCCAGGAATTGAATCTGAGCTGCAGCTCTGACCTATGCCACAGCTATGGCAATGCCTGACCCTTAACCCCCTGTGCCGGGCTGGGGATTGAACTGCGGCCAGCACACAGACATGCTGGGTCCTTAACTCACTGCACCACAGTGGGAACTCCTCATCTGCAATTTTTTTTTTTTTTCTTGTTTTAGGGCCACACTCGGGGCGTGTGGAAGTTCTCAGGCTAGGGGGTCAAACTGGAGCTACAGCTGCCTGCCTGTGCCACAGCAACGCAGGATCCAAGCCATATCTGGGACCTACACCACAGCTCATGGCAACGCCAGATTCTTAGCCCATGAGCAAGGCCAGGGATCAAACCTGCATCCTCATGGAGACTCGTCAGATTTGTTTGTGCTGTGCAGTGGGAACTCCCAGTTTTCTAACTTTTTGGATGATCTTGTCATTCCTTGATGCAAAATTCTGCCTGTTTTTTTTGTTTTGTCTTTTTTTAAAGAGCATTGTCATATACTTCGCTCAATTTCCTATGTAGACATCTGTGTTGGTCATTTAAGAATACAGAAAAATGTTCATGGGTTATTTACCTATCAACCTGTCTGTTACAGCTGTTGGTAATGGGTGGTTTCCAAGTGATATGTCATTACATTGTATCTGTGGCCTCCTGGGGAAAATAAGCTCATATTTTATCAGGTTTTAGCTTTAAAATCGATGGTGGAGTTCCCATCTTGGCTCAGCGGTCACGAACCCGACTAGTAACCTTGAGGATGCGGGTTCGATCCCTGGCCTTGCATTTTGTTTCCTTTTGCTTTGCTTTTCTTTTCCTTTTTTTTGAGGTCTTGGCAGCTGTGTTCCTTTCTGTCATTGGCGGGATTCAGTTTCTTGCCGTTTTAGGGCTGGGACCCCGATTCCTTGCTGGCTGGTTGTGCCCAGGTTGTAGAGGCTGCCTCCTTCCTTGTCAGATGGCTCCTTCCTTTTTTAAAAGCCAGTGACGGTGTCTGGGTTTGTCTTCACATCAGGTCTGAAAGACACTTGTGGTTAAATGTAGTTCATCTGGGTAATCTCTACGTTTCAGATTCTTGTTTCCCTTTTTTTTTTTTTAAATTGGTCATTGCAGCACTGTTCACAATAGCCAAGACATGAAAAGAACCTAAATTTCCATTGAAAGAGGAATGGATTAAGAAGAGGTGGCCCATATACGCAGTGGAATACTACTCACCCGTAAAAAGAACAAAATGATGCCATCTGCAGCAACATGGATGGACCTAGAGATTCTCCTATTAAGTGAAGCAAGTCAGAAAGAGAAAGACAAATACCATATGATATCACTGCTTATTATTTATTTATTTTTTAGGTCTTTTGTCACTTTAGGGCCACACTCACGGCATGTGGAGGTTCTCAGGCTGGGAATCTAATTGGAGCTGTGGCTGCTGGCCTATGCCAGAGCCGCAGCAACGCTAGATCCGAGCCGCATCTGTGACCTACACCACAGCTCACGGCAACGCCGGATCTTAACCCACCGAGCGATGCCAGGGATCGAACCCGCAACCTCATGGTTCCTAGTCGGATTTGTTAACCACTGTGCCATGATGGGAACTCCGATATCACTTCTATGTGGAATCTAAAATATGGCACAGATGAACCTTCCACAGAACAGAACAGAAACAGACTCGCAGACATGTGGTTGCCGAGGGGAAGGGGGTGGGAGGGACGGGGAGTTTGGGGTCAGTAGATGCAAACTATGACACTGAGAATGGATCCGCAATGAGGTCCTGCTGTCCAGCACAGGGAACTCTAGCCAGTCTGTTGGGATAGAATACGATGGAAGATAAAATGAGAGAAAGACCAGAGATGTATGTGTGGCTGGGTCACTTTGCTATACAGCAGAAACTGGCACAACCCTGTAAGTCAGCTATGAAGAAAAATTTTATAAAAAGCTACAGTTGATTTACAACATGGCGACCAACTTTCGTGAAGGGTGTTCTTTGTCCTGGTAATACTTGTCCTTGGACTCCGTGCCCGCAGCACCTCTGCTAGTCGTCTTGTGTGTGTGATCATTTTTCTGCTTCCAGAAAGCCGTGTCTCTTCTGATCTTAACAACTGAACAGGCCCTCAAGGACCCTGGACTTTGGCCTCGGTCTTTCTTCTGCAGTTGGTCTGTTTGACTCGTCAAACTTTATGAGTAAAGGTAGGAAGACAGAGCTGTAGATAGATGACAGTCACCCAGGGATAAACAGATACAAGGTTAGATGCGTAGATACAGAGAGGTGCCGGATGGGTAGACAGAGATTTATAATTCGTGATGTGCGTATCTATAAAATCTTTTTTCTTTTTCTCATATCTATATGAGATGGTGTTCATTAAACTTACTGTGAAAATCATTTCACGCTGTAAGTCAAATCATTAGGCTCTTCATCTGAAACTTATACAGTGTCGCGTGTCAGTTACATCTCAATAATTACCAAAAAAATGATGTAATTATATATTTGTATGTAAAGGATATAATTACTATATGTTGATACAGAGAGAATGCGTACATGCACAGTTACATCTTTTAGATACAGTTACCTTATGTAAATATATGTCTTTAGACCATACTTATGTCTCTATATTTATAGATACACTACATACATATATAAGCGTTTTCAAACCCCTTTACCAAAATTACTGCAGCTCTGTACTGAGGTCTTAATCCTTACATTTGGTTTCCTCAAACATAGACATTTGGAATTACAAATACCTTTTTTGCTTTTTAAGGCCAGGTTGACAGTCGGATTGGAGCTGTGCCTGCCTGTCTACGCCACAGCAAACGCCACATTTGCCTTCTCTGTGACCCGTGCTGCAGACAGTGGTAATGTCTGATCCTCAACCTACCAAGTGAAGGCAGGGATTGAACCCGCATCCTCATGGATACTGGTCAGGTTCTTAACCTGCTGAGCCACACCAGGAACTCTTAGCACAAATAGCATGAATTCCTTTTACATGAAATGAATAAAAAATTATCCAGGGAAACTCAAAATTGTAGGAAGAGGAGTCGTGGATTATCCAAATGGCTTAATACTACTGCTTCTGTATTTCTCATGGTGTGATGGTTTCCAGAGGGCAGTGTGTCCCAAACCAGAAACTCAGAACCATCTTGGGTCCATTCCTTTTCTCCCTGTGTTTGTACTTGACTTTTGCCCTGTCAAAGCTTCTGGGACAGGTGAGTGGCACAAGAAATATTTGCTTAAAGGACAGAGTTCCTGGCACATAAAAAATGATCATTATTTTTATTGGTTTACTAAATTTATGAACACATGATTTCATGAGCTTTGAACAAGGGGCAGGCAGCCCCTCAAGGGCGTGTTTTAAATTCTTTCTTTAATTAAAGTGTAGTTGAGTTACAAGGACCCAGTTTCTGCTGCACAGCAGAGGGAGTTACACAGCTATACACTTTCTCTATTTTATGTTCTTTTCCATCATGGTTGATCCCAGGAGACTGGATACAGTTAGTTCCCTGTGCTATGGAGTAGGATCTTATTGCTTACACATGGTCAGTGTTAGAGTTTGCGTTTATTAAACCCAAACTCCCCGTCCATCCTATTTCCTGCCTCCCTTGGCGATGACAAGTCTGTTCTGTGAATTTATGTCTGTGCGTCTGTTTCTGCTGTATTCATTCGTGCCACGTTTTAGATTCCACATAGAAGTGATATCATACGTCATTTGTCCCTCTCTGTCTGACTTACTTCATTTAGTATGAGAGAGTCTAGGTCCATCCATGTTGCTGTGAATAGCATTATTTTGTTCTTTTTTTATGACTGAGTAATATTCCATTGTGCATATGTACCACATCTTTTTTATCCATTCATCTGTTGATGGACGTTTAGGGTCGCAGTGAACATAGGGGTGCATGTATCTTTTTAAATTGTAATTCTGTCCAGATATATGCCCAAGAGGGGGATTGCTAGGCCAGAGGGTAGTTCTATATTTGGTTTTTTGAGTAATCTTCGTACTGTTTTCCATGGTGGTTGTACCAATTTATAGCCCCACCAACAGTGTGGGAGAGTTCCTTTTTTTTGCGCAAGAAGTTTTTTTTTTGGTTATTTAATTTCTGGTCATTATGTTGGTGGCATTATTTCATATAAATGCAAGTTTATTTTTTTATTCAGAGTTTTCTAATTGAGAAGAGTTTGGTTTTACTTAAGCTTACCGGTCATTCTTGCAAATCTCTGGATGGTGGTGAGCGCGCCCATAGAATTGAGACTTTTTCCTTCCACCCTCAAACACGTCCTAGAACAAGTGATAAATTACGTGGTCCCCCTGTTGGAAAGTCAGAAGAAAGACCTCGGTGCTGAATATTGCCGTGAATTATCAGCATGATGGCGTGGATTAGAAATCATGGAGAATGTGGGCTGGTTATGTAGAAATTTGCTTGTAAACATTGAACTTCAAAACATGCCATAAAAACCGGTTGCTGCAGATTATAAATTATACCTCTTTACCAGGAATTGCCTGCTGTGTAACATATACTTATTCTCAGGCAGCCTTATTTTCTCTTCAGAGTGCAGCTTTGTTAATTCCGTTCGGTTTTACTGCATTTATCTTCGCCATGAGTCAGTCGTTGGAAGGTCTGAACCTAGTTTTCAAAAGCTCTTCAGAACGGCAGGAACAACCTTGCTTTGTCGGTGTATTTCTGAAAAAGAATTTATGCATCTGGTATTCGGAATGTAATCTTATCAAGAAATAGTGTTGGTTGGGGAGTAAGTAGCTGTACAGTGTCACTAAATCGGCTATTTCAAAGACGAAGGTTAAAATGAGTCTGTTTTTAAATCCATTGTCTTCATCTTCTCGATGGCACTTGAGTCCCTTATTCCTGAGAAATGTCAGGACTTTTTTTTTTTTAATTCTTTTCTGAAAATGTTCAGAACGCACGGACGGTCTTCTGGAATGCCTTAGAGTAACTTTGGAAAATGAACAACGATCAGCTTTAACGTTCGCGATGAGAATATCGTTTACCACGTGGATTACATGGGATGATACTGAATCCCTAGGCAAGATGAGAGCTTGAAAACAAGAGTCCTGTTTTGTTGTTCTTTTTTTTATTTTTTTTGTCTTTTTGCCTTTATGTAGAGCTGCACCCGTGGCATATGGAGGTTCCCAGATTAGGGGTCTAACAGCAGCTGTAGCCGCCGGCCTTCGCCACAGCCACAGCAACGCGGGATCCGAGCTGCGTCTGCAACCTTCACCACAGCTCACGGCAACGCCGGATCCTTAACCCACTGAGCAAGGCCAGGGATCGAACCTGCAACCTCATGGTTCTTAGTCGGATTCGTTAACCACTGCGCCACGACGAGAACTCCCTGAAGGGTATTTTCTTTTTTTTCTTTCTCTCTTTTTTTTTTTTTTTTTTT
>PVHT021183672.1:4762015-4796954 GCA_004024745.2 Catagonus wagneri
CGGATTCGTTAACCACTGAGCCACGAAGGGAACTCCTGTTTTGTTGTTCTTGATGATAATCTTCAGAGTCCCGCCGTCATGGGCGTCGGACAAATTCTAATCATTTGACGAGTTGCCTGCTTATTGCTTGTGCTCCTTGGGTATTATTGAGTTACAATTCAGGCACGCACTTAACAGATAGTTATTCTGTGCCTGTGCTGTGAGCTACAAACCAGCAAAGCACTGCAGAGGTACCAAACAGAACAATATCATACCCTCACGGACCTGAAGGTTATGTGGAGAGACCCGTATCAACAAATAAACACATAGGGCATGACGGGGAATTGTCCTGTTTCCAGGCATTCGGATAAAACAAGGGTTGGGGTAGCAACAAGGGGCAAGAAAAGAATGGCCCATTGGCCACATAGGGCCCATCCCCTGTTCTTGGCCGTGAAGTTTGATGGGAACAGAGTCGCACTTCTTCAGGTACATGGCGTCCGTGGATGCTTTTGCACTCAAACAGCGGAGGTGAAATGGGTGATAGAGCTGACGTGTCACATTCTGTACGTTTCAGGTGCACAACGTGATGAGTTGATTTAGATGTTGGAGAAGGACCACCCTCATAGCGTTACACCTCCTTCAGTTCACATCCTTAACTTTTCTTAAAGATCTGCTTTTAGCAGCTTTCAAGTATATAATAGACTCTTGTTAACTATGACACCCACGCTGGGCATTTAGATCCATAGGACAGCTTCATCCTCCGAGTGTCTGTACTCTTTGATCAGTGTTCAGGCGTTCTCCCTGATGGCTGAAAACTGGAAGGGAACCAGATGTCCATCATTAGATGAATAGGTAAGTCCACAGTGGTGTATCCTTCTCAAGAATCCTGTTCCACCAAAAAGGGAGCAAACTGTCGGTACGTGTTACAGCTGGAAGAAACCTCAACAAAACAGTGCACTGGGAGAAAGAAGCCACACAGAAAAGGCTGTGTACTGTATGATGCCATTCACTTGAAATTTTAGCCAAGGCAGGTTTTTAAAAGAAATTAGATGAGCGGCTGCCTGAGTAGGAGGTCGGATGGACTGCACGTGGGCATGAGAAGACTTTTTGAAGGGATGTCCACGTTCCAAAAAGGGATTTATAGTGAAGACACAATTGCGTAGAGGTGGTAAAAATCATTGAGCTCTATGTATCTGACAGTGGGTGAATTTTATGGTATGTAAGCAATACCTCAAAAAAAAAAACTGCTAAAAAACTTAGAAAAGAAAGGGTATGTGCTAGAAGCTTCCTTAACTATAAAGCTTGAGTGATCCATCATCTGACCCTTTATAGAAATGAGTTTGCCGGCCCCTGGCATAGAGATTTATAGATGCTTCAGTGTTACTATAAGATGGAGAAGGGGGTCTTTGTGAGGGTGTGAGCTCTCAGGGGCAGTCTGCAATTAAGTATCAGAAATCCATGGATAGAACCAGGATAGAACCAGGTTCTGCCCAGGAAAGAACCAGTATGTGGTCTGTTTTGAGAGAGGGAGAAAGGGACAGAGAGAGGGAGAAAGGAAGAGAGGGAGAAGGGGGGAGGAAGGAAAAGTAAGAATACAGTCACCACTGACTACTGGGTTTTAAAATGGGAGTCTGGGGAGACGTGGATAAATTACATTTCTTGGTTATATCAACTCTTAGAACCAGTTTATTGATATCCATAGACTAACATGCTGGGATCTTGACTGGGATTGCATTAAACTTGGAGATCAAGTTGGGAAGAGCTGGCATCTTTTCGATATTGAGACTTTCCATCCATGAACATGGTATATCTCTCCATTTATTTAGCCTTTTGGTTTTGGTCATCTTTTAAGTTTTTTTTAAATTGATGTATAGTTGACTTAGAAGGTTGTGATCATTTCTGCTGTACAACAAAAATGATCAGTTATACATGCACACACATCCATTCTCTTCCGGAGTCTTTTCCAACATAGATGATCACAGAATATTGGGTTGAGTTGTCTGTGCTGGACAGCAGGTCCCTCTTGACCAGTCATGTCATAGACCTCAGGGTGCATATGGGTTGTGTTCATCTCCCCATATTCATCTTGGAGCATGCATTTGTTTAAGACATCCTCAAGCATTTCATCGTTTGGGTGCTAAGGCAAATGGCATTGCCTTTTTAATTCCACTTGTTCACAGCTGGCATCATTTTGTAAATGAACCTTGTTTGCTGCCTCCATACTAGAATTGCTTATTAGTTCCAGGACAAGATGTGAGACTTTCATGAATGCAGAAAAGGCGTAGGGAGCCTGGTGGCCACGGGAGGGAGCACTGAGGAGCGTGGTGAAGAGATAAAAACCTGGAGGGAACCAATGAAATGATCCTGCATGGAGAGAGCACGTCTTGAAATAATGTTTAACAACAGTGAGCCTTCTGATAGAAGCAGATCCAAAACAAGCTGACTGAGGTTCAGTAGTGGCCAGGTTGAACTTATTTTGAAATGGCATCTTATGCACACCCAGTGATGGTATTTGTATTTTTTTTTTCTTTTGTCTTTTTGCCTTTTCTAGGGCCGCACTCACAACATATGGAGGTTTCCCAGGCTAGGGGTCAAATCGGAGCTGTAGCCACTGGCCTACGCCACAGCCACAGCAATGCGGGATCCGAATCGCGTCTGCGACCTATACCACAGTTCACGGCAATGCCAGATCCTTAACCCACTGAGTGAGGCCGGGTATTGAACCTGCAACCTCATGGTTCCTAGTCGGATTTGTTAACCACTGAGCCACAACAGAAACTCCGGTATTTCTATTTTGTACAAAATATCCGAAATAGGTATTTTGTGAACAAAAGGGATATTGTGAACTTGGGGACCTCTGAATGTTAATGTTTATGCATCATCTTATTCTTACCACAAATGTGTTATCTACATAAGATGCCTCTTTTTTTGAGACACACACACACACACACACACACACACTCTCTCTCTCTCTCTCTCTCCCTCTCTCTCTCTCTCTCAATTTTAGAGTGCAGCATGAGGGAAATGTAGCGTTTCTTCTTTAAAAATTTTAAAGTATAGTTGATGTACAGTGTTCTGTCAGTTTCTGCTGTACAGCACAGTGACCCAGTCATACATGTACATACATTCTTTTCCTCAAATTATCTTCCATCCTGGTCTATCCCAAGAGACTGGACAGAGTTCCTTGGGCTGGACAGCAGGACCTCACTGCTTATCCATTGTCAATGTCATAATTTGCATCTATGAAACACAAAGTCCCCGTCCATCCCACTCCCTCCCCCCTCGGCGACCACAAGCCTGTTGTCTATGTCTTTGAGTCTGTTTCTGTTCTGTAGAGTTTCATTTGTGCCCTATTTTAGAATCCACATAGAAGTGGTATCATATGGTATTGATCTTTCTCTGGCTGACTTAATAGGAGAATCTCTGGTTGCATCCATGTTGCTGCAAATGGCATTATTGTGTCCTTTTTGATGGCTGAGTAGTATTCCATTGTGTTTTTCTACCACATCGTCTTAATCCATTCAGTTGTCAGTGGACATTTAGGTTGTTTGCATGTCCTGCCTATTGTGAATAGTGCTGTGTAGCATATTTCCCCAGCTGGGTATCTCCTTGGAATTTCAAACTTTGGGAATGAGTGAGTCTGACTTAATATGCCCTCAAAATAAACAGTATCTGCATTGAACATCCTGCTGCCCTTTTTCATATGGTACCCCTTCATGTTTTTTTATTTCACTTTTAATCAACTGCCTCTCATTCGGTGTCTCATCTTTAATTGCTAACTTTTCATTGCCCTTACCCCATAGCATTTACTTGTCTCTTGACATATTTGACACGTATTTGAAATTCTAAAATTGTCCTTTTATTTCATTTTATTCAGCTTCTAATCCTTTCCATCATTTCATTTGTCTTCTAAATATGTATGTAAAATATATATATTTAGAAAAAATGTAAAAACGTATTTGATAATAAAGGCTATATTTTCTATAGTCTTCAGAATATTTTCAAGCATCACTTGGTATTTTCCTGACTCATCTAAATATTTTATTTTCGTTTTAAGAACCATCGGTTTTTAATTTGTTGCGTATACTGTATATTTCTCTATAGCAACTTCTAGAAGTATAATTACTGGTTAATGAAAAAAAGTTTGCATTTTTCTTTTTGCCTGATGGGCAGCAAGTGAACCTTGATGAATACGCCACACTCTTTCAAGTTAAAAATTTAATGCTAATGTCTCTGGATGTCCAGGTCTTTTCCCGTGAGAAAAGCTGACTGTGTCTGCGAATCAAATTTTCACCCCTCTGTCCTCTGTTTTTCCCTCTCGCTCTGTTTCCAGCTGCCACTGACCTCCACACTTATCTGAGTGTCAAAGACCTTCTTTGCCGTGACAGTGAAATCCTAGAACAGCTAGTGGGTTGGAATGATAGCCAGGTACCCTGCCCCCATCATGGGTCCCTCGGCCTCTGGAAGCCATCGCGTTCCGTCCTCTAACCTGGTCTGCTCTTGGCCCAGAGAGATGCTCTCGGTGCTTTCTGATCTGCTCTGTTTTGCTTCCAGCCTGCGTGGGAGTCAGACTCTCCCAAGAGCCATTTAATGGTTTTGGGAAGTTTAAGCGCCTGTTTGTAGAGTTTCAGCCCCCGCCAAATGGTGTTGGAAACTACATTTGAAGGGTGACTTAATGAGGACGGTTCAGGCAGAATCTGAGCACTAATTCTCATAGAGGACAAAAATTCCGATGACATGTAAGGCAGTCTTAGAATAAAATGAGAATATTGATCGTTTTTTTCAGTGTTGAGCCGGGGCTTGGCAAGTGCAATGCCCAAGCTAAATATTTGTCAGATGGCCTGGCATTTCGGTTAATGAACTGCTTAATACATTGCACTTTTTTTTTTTCCATAACAGGAAAGGCAAATTTATTATGCAAATGACAACCACAAAACTAGTTCAAAAAGGCCTGATTTTAATTATTAGCTTTTTTCTTTCTTTTCTTTTCTTTTTTTTTTTGTCTTTTTAGGACCGTATCTGTGGCATATTGAAGTTCCCAGCCTAGAGGTCGAATTGGAGCTGTAGCTGCTGGCCTACACCACAGCCACAGCAACGCGGGATCCGAGCCACATCTGTGAGCTACACCACAGCTCGTGGCAATGCCATATCCTTAACCTACTGAGCGAGGCCAGGGATCGAACCTGCATCCTCACGGATACTACTCAGGTTCATTACGACAGAGCCACGACGGGAATGCCATCATTTTTCTTTTAAAGCAACAACCTGTTAGGGTATAAAGCAGATTCCTCATTTGTTGATGAAAAAAGCCCTTTTCTTTTCCTGTATGGCAGTGTTACTAATTTGATAAAAGAGGCGGACACTGTGACTTGTCAAAACATAGGTGTAAGATGGTTTCATGCCCTAGATTGACTTGAAAATTATTCATAAGAGTCTTTCTGATGGTTGACCGGTAGCGTTTCTGACCTGGTAGATCAGATTCCCCATTGTGTCCAGCTTCCAAGTGGACTGATTTTTTTATGATGACTTTTTGGTGTGATGTTGATGCTTCTAAACATGGTCCCCACGGTAAGTCATAGCATCGGAGGGTGGAAAGATCATTGAGACTCTCCAGTGCACTCATCAGAGTAATCCCTCTGGATCCCAGGTTTGCTTCTCTCTCGGTGAGTATCACCCCCCCTCCCCAGTCTTGCATGGTTTCAGGATATTCAGGCCGTGTGGAGTCTAGAATTTCTAGTGTCTTGCACATTCCGAATCTCTAGGCATTGATCTGCTCGGGCTAATGATTCCTTCACGTTTGGTGTCTTGACCCCTCCGTGGCTTTGCTCTAGTTCCCGTGAGATTTAATTGCTGCAGAAGTAGACGCCACAGCATCCCTTAAATTGACGAAAACACAAGCACAGAGGGTTTCAGAACCAGGGGTTCCCATTGTGGCTCAGTGGGAATGAATCTGACTAACATCCATGAGGACGCAGGTTCGATCCCTGGCCTTGCTCAGTGGGTTAAGGATCCGGCGTTGCCGTGAGCTGTGGTGTAGGTCGCAGACGAGGCTCGGATCTGGTATTGCTGCGGCTGTGACATAGGCTGGGAGCTGCAGCTCTGATGGGACTCCTAGCCTGGGAACCTCCACAGGCCATGGGTGCAGCCCTTAAAAAAAGAGAAAGGAAGGAAGGCAGGAAAGAATCGTATGTAAATTGGGAAAACCCAACACAAAGCCTGCCCTGTGAGATGTCGCAGGCATTAATGTCCACCAAGATCCAAACAGCAGATCCTGAGACTGGAAGATCTTTTCTGGGCATTGTCCCACTTGTGTCCTTCTCCTCCTGAACCCCTCTCCCAGGACGTGTCTCTTCCATGACTACCAGGACCCCTCAACCCTCCCATCAGAGCAGGTAGCCAGATAGTACATAAATATTAGAGATCAACACTTCCCCCAAGAATGACTTTTTCGGGGTCAGCGCTTTCCAACTCCTCCTCATACCTCAGACTTGGCCCTTGAGTCTTGGCGTCACTGCGGTTCCCGTTTCAATTGCTCCTTGACACCAAAGCGTCTGCAGGTTCAAAGGGAAAGTGCGATTTCCAGGACCGGAGAAGCGCGTGTCAGTCGCTTTCTCGGAGGTCTCTTTGGCGTCTTCATTAGGTCATCCGAAAGCGCGGGCCCTCTGCAGCTCCGCCACCGTAACTCCTGCAAGGGACTGCTGTCGAGAAGTGCGGCTCATAATAACTCCGTATAGTCCGTAGGGGTCAATCCCACGAGTGGGTTCTGTGTGGAAATGGGAATGAGGGGGTGGGGCGTCCTGGCAGTGGCCGATGCGTACGCAGGTCTGTAAGGCTCCCCTGAAGGCCAGGAGGATGTTACGAGAAGGTGGTAGCCAGATACGATTGATGGCGGAAATCAAACAGGTCGGGCCTGAAAGGGGGAACCCAAAAATGAACAGAGGGAGGCGCCCCTAGTAACTGTTTCCGTGGCATCCGCAGAGACCGTCTGGCAAGGGAATTCTCTCAGCTAATGTCTGTAGCCCACAGAGAAACGCACCAGGGGACCAGAATCGAGCAGAAGACAGATGTGCGGCTAATGTTGCAGAACCGAGACGGGCTCTATGATTTTGAAATGTCTTCTCTGTCCCCCAGAGAGCAGACAGTGTGACTGGATCTGGAATGAAACACGGACTAGATCGTTTTTCTGAACAATGTGGCCATAGGTGTTAGGCACGTTTAAAATAGATGCATCTGTGGTGGCTGAAGTTCAGGTTCAGAGACAACAGTGCAGAAGAATTCCAAACAATTTATATAACCACTTGAGGATGCGGTGCGTATTCGCTCAGTCTTGAGGGGCAGGCTGTGGATGGTAATTTCCTTCCAAAGGGAGTTCGGAAAACTCCCTTTCATGTTAAGAAAAGTGAGGGGGGAAAGGAACCTAAAAATGGGGAAATGGAGCTTCCTTGTGGTTCAACAGGTTAAGGACCTGGCATTGTCACTGCAGTGGCTCTGGTTACAGCAGTGATGCAGGTTCAGTTCCTGGACTGGGAACTTCACATGCTGTGGATGTGGCCAAAAAAATAAATGAAAGTGGCGGAACCTGGAGTTCCCTTTGTGGCTCAGTGGTTAAAGAATCCGACTAAGAACCATGAGGTCGTGGGTTCGATCCCTGGCCTCGCTCAGTGGGTCAAGGGTCCGGCGTTGCCGTGAGCTGTGGTGTAGGTTGCAGACGCGGCTCGGATCCCGCGTTGCTGTGGCTGTGGCGAAGGCCGGCGGCTGCAGTTCCTGTTAGACCCCTAGCCTGGGAACCTCCACATGTCGCGGGTGCGGCTCTACATAAAAGGCAAAAAGACAAAAAAAAGAAAGAAAGTGGCGGAACCTGAAAAGCATGACCTCAGCCAGGTGGTCTGGGGCAACCTCAGCAGCAGACTTGTAGACGGTCCGTGCCTTTGTGCCGTGCCTTTGTGCGAGGAGGTGTCACTTGCCCCTGCAGTCTTCCTTCCACAATAAAAG
Organism: Catagonus wagneri; assembly: GCA_004024745.2. Lineage (NCBI taxonomy): Eukaryota > Metazoa > Chordata > Mammalia > Artiodactyla > Tayassuidae > Catagonus > Catagonus wagneri. Next base: position 4,769,987 of record PVHT021183672.1, read on the forward strand.
GCATGGCTCCAGTCTCGTCATGAAGGGACATCAGGCGTGTCCCTGCTGAGGCAGGCATTCTGCAAAAGATCTGGCAGGGCTTCCTTCGAACCCGAGACCATCAACAAGGAAAGTCTGAGACACTCTTTGAGCCAAGAGAAGCCTCCGGAGACAGGACAGCCCAGCTGAGCGGGACGCCCTGGATGGGATCCTGGGGCACAAAGAAGGCGGTTTGTGAACCCCAGGGACATAGCATTGTGTATGGAAAGGGAAAGAGAGCAGATGTGCCTTTTAGAGGAATTTGCCAGGTGGTCCGACAGAAGCCCAGTAAATGCGAGACTCCAGATTGTGACGTGGTGTTGACAGCATCCTGCATCAGTTTACAAGAGCCCCTCAAAGCTGCTGCACTTGAAGATGGAGGATGGTGAGGTTACATGTGTCCTAAGGCAGAGGACGTTGGCTTCACGTCCTGGGGAACCCGAGGGCTTTGGATCAGGCGAGGAAAGACTTGTTCAGCTCCTCGCGTTGCGCTTGATGGGTCGATGTTGCGAGCAGCGTCTGTACGCAGTGGGAAGCCGTTCCACACGGAGGAGGTAGCTGGTTGCTCTCCTGGGGAAAGAACCCGGAGAAGAGGGCATTCGAGGTCGGGGGTGGGCAGCCAGGATGTAGGCAGAGAGCGGAAGTGAAAGGGAGATGAGAAAAACGCAGCTGTCGGAAGAAATGTGCTGCTCGGACGCTTCACCTCGTGGTTTGCAGTGGGATTTAGCTTTTGCATCCTTGTTTGTGGCACCTTCCTTAAAAGCCGCGGTACCTTGCGCAGCCCTGCGCACTGGACGCGCTTTTACCTGTGGGAAAGTGCAGCTCGTGATCATGTGGTCTTCTAGTGTGTTGAGGTTGCCTTTCCATGTGGTTGATTTTTAGACATTTTGAAAGTAAGGATGATAAGGCCCATCTCCCATCCACGTGCTTGGTACACAGCAGAGTATCAATGACTGCAAAGTTAATACAAACGGGGGGAAAAAAGGGTGGTTTCTGAACTTGTGCAGAAAATGGGACTCTGGGAGGTTGGCTAGTAATCGTTCGGGGCTGAAAAGGGCTTACAGCGTCATTTTTTCCCACCTGCCCGTGGACAGCTGGGTGTGGAGTGGAGTGTGGAATAGTCGTGGATTTGACTCGAGTCTTACTTCTGCTACTGGACTTGTTAAGGTGTTGTTGCTGTACCCGCGTGTGAAGGCAGTGGAATTCCGTTACACCTGCGGCAGAAAGAGGGTGTGTCTTCTGTTGATCATGGCAGTAGATTGGATCAGCTTCCTAAATCACACGGTCTAAGAGAGCAGATTTATTGGCGGTTCAGTTCTGATGGAGAAGTCCTGATGGCTACGCCTTCCGTGGCGAGAACCAGCCCTGGCATTCGGTAATTAATGCATATTTGTGCCAAAGGTGAAGCGTTTCAGGTACTAAAGGTATACATTAAGTCATAAACCTCGTCTAAGGGACCTCTTCCGTTGTAATCCTCAATTGGTGGGGTTCTGACGAAGCATCATGGCATTTTGTTCGTATGCATGATTATTGAATTGGATTGAATGAGTGCCAACTGTCCTGAAGCTGGCACAAGTGTAATTTTAAAATTAAAATGAAACTAATCCCTTTCCAAGAATTGAATGTGTGTTTAGCCAGTACCCATTCAACTAAGTTAAGCAAAGCAGCTCTGTTAAATTTTTTAATAAGTATTATTACCCTTTTTATGTATTTATTTTGAAGTGTTTTTACTTGATTTGCCATGCCCGCAACAGGTGGGATTTCCCAGGCCAGGATCAAACCTGACCCACTGCAGTGATAACGCCAAATTCTTAGCCACTGGGCCACCAGGGAACTCCCACTGTCTTTATATTAGTGAGTTTGAGGAATGTGGTGTGCATAATCACGCGCGCACACGCCACACACACACAACCTGTTGACAATAAAAAGTGCCCACATTTGTTCTGAATGTTACAGAGCTGAAATGTAGAGAGAATACACAATTTCTTCCCCACAGAGATTTGTTCCATTACAAGACGACATGGGCTCTGGTACTAAATGTCATGGCTGGTGGTGGTCCTGGTGCTTTAATGGCCCAGGCTCGGTGGCATCTCTGCAAATTGTTCCCAGCTCAGAAATCTCCATTGCCGGTTTACTGTTGGTTGCAGAACTCAGATATTCAATCTCACTCCTCTGAAGGAAGGATTCACTTAGACTTCGTGTGTAAAAAGTTGCAGGATGCACCGTGTCTGCCTTGAAACGGGCTGGAGATTGCTTTTTTTCCAAAGAAGAAATTTCTCCAAAGAAAATTCTCCAAAGAAGAGATTTCTCTCAGGAAAGAGGCAACTCATTTATTACAACCGTGACCCGTGGGTGTTCTCGCCGTCCAGGGTGTGTGGTCTCCGCAGTGGAGAAAAGCTAAATAGTTCACTAAAGATCTGGGGGACCTCACAGTCGCGTTCTCAGGGAAAAGTGACGGGCATTTTCACCATCCCCATGGCTTCCGTCATGTAGAAGTTATTTCAAGAATGTTCTCGCAAGGAGATGATAATCGATAATGGTAAGACTCTTGCTGTAAATCTTAAAGTAGCCTGCCCTTACCACTAGTGGAATCTGCTTCCTTTGTTTTTAAAAATCGATCATTTTGGAGTTCCCGTGTGGCGCAGCAGAAATGAATCCAACTAGGAGCCATGAGGTTGCAGGTTGGATCCCTGGCCTCGCTCAGTGGGTTAAGGATCCGGCGTTGCCATGAGCTGTGGTGTAGTTCGCCGACGGGGCTTGGATCCCGCGTGGCTGTGGCTGTGGTGTGGGTCAGCAGCTACAGCTCCGATTAGACCGCTAGCCTGGGTCTAATATGCTGGGTCTAACCTCCATATGCTGCGGGTGGGGCCATAAAAGGACAAAAAGACCAAAAAAAAAATCGGTAATTGTTTTGGTTGCGCCCGTGGCATGGGGAAGTTCCTGGGCCAGGGGTCACACCTGCACCATAGCAGCAAACCACGCTGCGCAGTGACAATGCTGGATCCTTACCCTGCAGTGCCACAGGCAAACTCCAAGTTATATCACTGATTTTGACGCATTTTCTTTCATGATCTGTCTACAAAATCAAACCACGTCCCTGTAGAAACTTGTCGAGGACCTGAGAACATTATGAGAACTTTACTCCCTTTTTGGAGATAGTGTAATATATACGTGTGTTTGTGTGTGTGTGTATGTGTGTAGACACACATAAATATACATACAGATATATATGTGTAAATACATACAATATACACACGTGTGTACGTATCTATATATACACGCATAGATATATATCGGTATAGATACATATGCATATGCATGTGTGTATATTTATATACAGATGTATCCATGGGTAAATATGTACATTTACATTGTTAGGTATATGTATATACACATGTGTTTTTGAACATAGTTAAAATTTTTTTATTATAGTTGATTTACAGTGTTCTGTCAATTTCTGCTGTGCAGCAAAGTGACCCTGTTATATGCATATAGGTAAATTCTTTTTCTCACATTATCCTCCATCATGTTCCATCGCAAGTGACTGGATAAAGTGCCCTGTGCTGCCCAGCAGGGCCTCCTTGCTTATCCATTTTAAATGCAATACTGTGCATCTACTAAACACTGTGTGTGTGTGTATAATTTTTTTTTTTAAATAAAGACTTTGGCTTGGGGGAGCAGGGCTCCCGTCCAGGAGAGACTTAGCTCAGCTTTAGTAAGTACCAACAGAGACAGCAAAGCCCAGAAGGCTCAGGCTGTACCTGGTCTGTGCGTCTCCCTGTCCTGCAGGCTGTTCGGCAGTCACTTAGGGGTTCCACTCCTTGTCCCCCCAAACTGTGAAGACAATGATTAAAGGAGAGCAGTGATGGAGTTCCCAGGTGGTCTTGTGGATTAAGGATCTGGCTTTGCCACTGCCGTGGCCCAGGGTGCTGCTCTGGTGTGGGTTCCGTCCTTGGCCTGGGAACTTCCGCACACTGTGGGTACCACCATAAAAAAAAAAGATACGGTTTAGGAGATAGAAATTTTATTTTTTTATTTATTATTATTTTTTTTTCTGTCTTTTTGCCTTTATGTAGAGCCGCACCCGCGGCATATGGAGGTTCCCAGGCTAGGGGTCTAACAGGAGCTGTAGCTGCCGGCCTTCGCCACAGCCACAGCCACAGCCACGCGGGATCCGAGCCGCGTCTGCGACCTACACCACAGCTCACGGCAACGCCGGACCCTTAACCCACTGAGTGAGGCCAGGGATCGAACCCGCAACCTCATGGTTCCTAGTCGGATTTGTTAACCACTGAGCCACGAAGGGAACTCCAGAAAGAAATTTTATATTCCCTAAAGCAGGCAGTCTCCTTTCCTAGGCTGGCAGGCAGGAAGCCTTTATAGAATAAAAAAAATCAGGGAGAGACAGATGGAAAGTCTTGGATCGGCCGGGCACACAGTCACACCTTAGGTGGGTGGGGACTGGCTGGCCGACGCCCACCTTGTCTGGTTAAGCGGTATGTTTACGGAGACAGGGAGGCACGCTGGGCGGGGATGGCTCCATCTTAAGGCTAGAACCTCTTGTCAACAAGAAGGAAATGATACTTTGCTTTATTTTTAGTTTCAGTGCACATCATTCATGTTTTAAAAAATTGTTTATCCCAAGTGATAGTGTGGGAAGCAAACTTTCTTAGTTGAAAGTTTGTTTTCATTTATTTTTTAATTGGCTGCCCCCCCCACCCCGATGGAAATTCCAAGGCCAGGGATTGAATCTGAGCCTGAACTGCAGTTGATGGCCTACGCCACAGCCACGGCAACGCCAGACCTGAGCTGCATCTGTGACCTACGCTCCAGCTTCTGGCAGTGCCGGATTCTTAACCCACTGAGTGAGGCCAGGGATTGAACCTGCGTCCTCATGGAGTCTATGTCAGGTTCTTAAGCTGCTGAGCCACAGTGGGAACTCCAAAATTTTTCTTTTAATGTGCAATATTATTTGGTGTGATTGGAGAAAGACTTGTTGGTTTTTAATCTCAAAGTCATGCGAACTCCCAAAACTCAAGGGGTTATTTCAAAGGAGATGGATTAAAGGCCTGGGCCTTCCAGCTGGAGACATCATAGGCTAATAAGAAAGATGAAAAATGGTGTGGGAAAGACAGAAAGTGGGGAGATTGAGCTGGGTCTGGACTGGCACAGAATTTGGATCCCTTTAAAACATTTAGAGGTGGGGAAACTCAACTGGGAACCAGTCATTTAAAATTCATGCATCTTAGATATTTTTTGCAAAACACTTTCCCTATCCCTCAATTAATGTCCTTGCATAATTTAGAAATAGTTGTTTGTTATATGAGTAAAGTGGTGTGTTCAATTTCAGATGTAACGTAAAATGTTTTTGTTTTTCTTGCAGTGTTGACTTGCAGTGATTTACAAGATTGCATTAGTTGCAGGCATACAAATGTCTTTGTTTATATGAATGAAAAAGAATCAGAAAAAGAATATACATGGGAAAAATCTGAAAAAGAGCATATGTATATTCTTTTTCTGATTCTTTTCCATTCTAGGTTATGACAAGAAATTGAATATAGTTCCCTGTGCTATACAGTAGGTCCTTGTTGGTAGTTGATATATACTAGTGTGTATATTTTAATTCCAAACTTCTAATTTATTCTTCTCCCCCCTTCCCCTTCAGTAGCCATGAGTTTGTTCTCCATGTCTGTGTGTATGTTTCTCCTTTGTAAATGAGTCCATTTATATCATTTTTATAGAATCTTGTTATAAGTGATATTGTATGCTACTTGCCTTTCTCTTGCTGATTTAGTATGATAATCTCTAGATCCATCCGTGCTGTTACAAATGGCATTATTTCACTCCTTTTTATGGCCAGGTAATACTCCATTATATACATGCTCACATCTGTATCCATGTATCTGTTGACGGACACTTAGGTCGTTTCCACGTCTTGGGTGTTGGAAATCACCTGCTATGAACATCGAGGTGCGTGTGTTTTTTCAAATGATGGTTTTCTCTGGATAGTTGCCCAGGAGTGGGATTGCTGGATCATACAGTAGTTCCATTTTTTAGTTTTTTGAGGACCGTTCATGCTGTTCTCCGTAGTGGCTGTAGCAATTTACATTCCCGCCAACGCTGTAGGCGGGTTCCCTTTTCTCCACATCTTCTCCAGCATTCATTGTTTGTAGACTTAGCAAGGATGGCCATTCTGACTGGCGTGAGATATTATCTCATTGTAGTTTTGGTTTGTGTTTCCCTGATCATTACCGAAGCTGAGCCTTTTTTCATGTGCCTGTATGTTTTAATGGGAAATTTTAAAGCAGTCCATCCACGTTAATGTCAGTTTTTGCATTGGGTTAGTTTTGACTCAATTTAAAATGATCGGTTCACACCGGTCCTGGTCTTTGTGTTAAGTCGTTAATCTGAAAGTTCACTGCTAATAGAAACATCTTAACCCTACTTCTTTTTTGTTTGTTTGTTTTTTCTGAGATGACTGTCACTGGCCAGTAGAGATTTTGGGGATGATGAAAGTGTTTTCTTCTTGTTTTGTTTGATATGTAGCCATTACCCATGTGCAAGACTTGAAATGGGGCAAGTTTAACTCAGAAACTGAGCTATGATTTGTCATTCATTTTATTTAACTTAAATTCATCCGTATGTGCTATTCACTGCCACTTGGATAGTGCAAGTCTCAAGCTCTCCTTTCTTTCTTTCATTTTTCTATGTCCCATCAAGAAAAAATTTCACGGCTTCCACCCATCTCAGTAGAGCTTATCTTACAAGAGGAGGCATTAGGAAACATCACCTGCTCCTTTACTTAAATGTATTTATTTATCACCCCAAACATGATTTCTCTTCACTTTTGACCTTCCTGGATACTCTGTACGTTCCTTTTTTTTTTTTTTTTTTTTTTTTTTTTAATGGCTATACCTGCTGCATATGGAAGTTCTCAGGCCTGGAGTCAAATTGGAGCTGCAGCTGAAGGCTACACCACAGCCACAGCAACGCTGGATCTGGGCCACGTTTGTGACCTACACCACAGCTCACAGCAGCGTCAGATCCTTGGAAAAATATATCATTAAATGTATAACATATAATTCAATACTACTGATTACTGTTACAAAATTCTTGGTGCCATGTCCTAAGCTGAGATACCATTTACTAGCTAGAGGAACATTAAAGTCGTGAGACTGAGTTTCTTCATCTTAAAATTGAAATACTGTTAGTAGCACGCTGATGGGTGGGTACCTCTAAGTAAACTGCGTTGAGTACTTCTTATTGTCAGATTTATCAACACACGAGACAATGGAAACAGTTTTTGCCATTGATTAGATTCCTGTTCCTGACAGATCAAAATATAGACAAGGAAAACTTGAATCTTTTAAAATGCATTTAATTTTTTTTTTTTGTCTTTTTAGGGCCACATCCACAGCCTATGGAGATTCCCAGGCTGGGGGTCAAATTGGAGCTGCAGCTGCCAACCTACATCACAGCCACAGCCATGTGGGATCCTAGCTGCGTCTGTGACCTACACCACAGCTCATGGCGATGCCAGATCCTTAACCCACTGAGTGAAGCCAGGGATCGAACCCACATCCGCATGGATGCTAGTCAGGTTCATTTCCACTGAGCCATGATGGGAACTCCTAAAATGTATTTAGCTATACTTTATATCATAGTAATTCATGCCTTGATAGTATTTATTCCTCAGATCCCAAGATAGATTTCCAGGTGTTTCAACTTACGAACCCCATCTTTGCACATGCTTCTAAGTGGTAAGTCTCTAATTTTTGCGTCATTGACAAAAACGTCCTAACATCTTGAGGATCGGTGTATGCAACGTTAAGCAGGAAGTGTCTGTGGTCAGGGTAAACGAGGTATTCAGCCCTCCAGTGTCACCTTAAACTTCACAGATTTTGTAATGACCACATTAAGTGCATGAATAAAAGGGCTCACCTGATCACACATTGAGTCGTTAGCGTAGCTCCCTTGATCATGTGTCTGGAGCACCCTGAGATGTTCTAATAGCAAAACATTCTGGACCCCAAGTGGGTAACCGTGCTGCCTTCTGGAGATTGTGGTGGAGCAGGTCCCTGTTCCCTCATTAGCCACAACTGGGGGTTTAAATTTAACTTCCTCCCTGCCGCCTGCAGGATGGGGCCATCAGGATGCAGCCTTCAGGATGGAGCAGGTGTCACGGGGTGAAGTGAAAGCACTCCCCAAAGCTCAAACTGCTAGCCCTGTGGTCGCGTTACCTTCTGCTGGCCAAAGAGCGTTTGGGGATCACATTTGTCCGTTACGGCTTTGGGGGACTCTTTCTTGAGGCAGCTGGATTGCTCTCCCGTGGCCGTATTTCAGTTCGGTTTTGCCTTCGCCGTGGAAAGACGAAGAGGATGTCCCAGACAGCAGGCACACCAGGAGCACTTGAGCCCTGCGCAGAAGGATGCCCGGGAGCATGGGAAGTGTGGTCACTGTGATGAGGTGGTTCAAAGCCAGGGTCTAGGTGCCTCTGGGATTGAGAGGTGTGCCCTGGAGACCAGCACGGGCCCCTCTGGCCGTGAGGGAAGATGCAGGAGGAAGCCAATGGCAGAACCAGAGATGAGAACGTGTATCTGCTGCAGGCAATTATCTGAATACACGCTTCCCTTTTTATAGAATGACTCAATACCCTTTTGCCCTCTTTCTCAATGGTGAAGAAACAAAGACTTAAGAGAGAAAACATCGGGAATAAAAATTTAACGTGTTGACTTAGTTACTTCCAAGCTCACAAATAGTATGTGGAGAATGACTGCAATTTCAGTGACTTGAGATGCGCAGGATTTTCAGATTCTCTGAGAATTCCGTGCTTTCTGCTGAGGTCAGCTGTCCTTACCACTGAGACGAGCTAATGGATCAGCTTTCCGGGTGGGATCGGACAGACCTTGTGATGCTCAAGAAAGCTGTGATCCTCTGCAGAAAAGTCCAGGCAGTCACACGTATTAGAATGATCCACTTGAAGACGAGCCATGCCAATCTACTCATGTTCTCTTTTTGCCTTTTTTAGGGCCATACCCGCAGCATATGGAGGTTCCCAGGCTAGGGGTCAAATCAGAGCTACACCTGCCGGCCGACACCACAGCCACAGCAACGCGGGATCCGAGCCGGGTCTGCGACCTGCACCGCAGCTCACGGCAACCCATCCTTAACTCACTGAGCAAGGACAGGCATCGAACCTGCATTGTCATGGATACTAGTCGAGTTCATTACCACTGAGCATGATGGGAACTCCCCGTGCAATCTTTTTATATTTACGTGTACATGTTATGTATATATTTTATATGTACATATGTATTTATACATTTGTATATACATACACACATAAATATATAAGTATAAACATGAATATAATGCCACACATATATGTATAAATAATATATTTTATACATACATTTATATTTGTATACATCATAGATACATATATATTTATTGCTTTTATTTTTTATATTTATATACATTTATATACAGTCTTTTTCACATTCTTTTCCATGATCATTTATCACAGGATACTGTGCTTTACAGTAGGACCTTGTCATATCCATTCTGTATTTACTAGTTTGTGCTGACCCCAAACTCCCCCTCGGCAGCCACAAGTCTGTTCTCCATGTCTGTGAGTCTGTTTCTTTTCCTGTAGATAGGTTCATCTGTGCTGTATTTTATTTTTCCATTATAGCTGGTTTACAGATTTCTGTCAATTTTCCAACTGCACAGCGTGGTGACCTGGTTATGCATACATATATAGATTTCATCACAAGTGAGTAGACATAGTTCCCAGTGCTATACAGCCGGATCTCCTTGCTTTTTCATCCCAGAGGCAACAGTCTACAACTATTAACCCCAGACCCCGCTACCATCCCTCTCCCTCCCCCACCCTCTGTTCTCCAAGTCTGTGATTTTCTTCTCTGTAGAAAGGTTCATTTGTGCAGTACATTAGATTCCAGATCTAAGTGATATGTATTTGTCTTTCTGACTGACTTACTTCACTCAGTATGAGGGTCTCTAATTCCATCCATGTTGCTGCAAATGGCATTATTTTATTCTTTTTTATGGCTGAGTAGAATTCCATTGTGTATATATACCACATCTTCCTAATCCATTTGGGTTGTTTCCATGTCTTGGCTACTGTGAATAGTGCTACAATGAACATGCGTGTGCAAGTGTCTTTTTCAAGGAAAGTTTTGTCCGGGTATATGCCCAAGAGTGGGGTTGCTGGGTCATATGGTAATTCTATGTAGAGTTTTCTAAGGTACCTCCACACTGTCTTCCATAGTGGTTGAACCAGCCTACATTCCCACCAACAGTGCAGGAGGGTTCCCTTTTCTCCACACCCCCTCCAGCATTTGTCGTCTGTGGACTTGTTAATGATGGCCATTCTGACTGGGGTGAGGTGGTATCTCATGGTAGTTTTGATTTGCATTTCTCTAATCATCAATGATGTTGAGCATTTTTTCATGTGCTCGTTGGCCATCTGCATATCTTCTTTGGAGAAATGTCTGTTCAGGTCTTTTGCCCATTTTTCAATGGGGTTGTTGGCTTTTTTTGTGGTTGAGCTGCATCAGTTGTTTGTATATTTTAGAGATTAAGCCCTTGCCAGTTGCATCATTTGACACTATTTTCTCCCATTCTGTAAGTTGTCTTTTAGTTTTCTTTTTGGTTTCCTTGGCTGTGCAAAAGCTTGTCAGCTTGATTAGGTGTCATTGGTTTATCTTTGCTTTTAATTCTGTTGCATTGGGAGACTGACCTGAGAAAACATTTGAAGGCTGATGTCACAGAATGTTTTGCCAATGTTTTCTTCCAGGAGTTTAATGGTGTCTTCCCTTATATTTAAGTCTTTAAGCCATTTTGAGTTTATTTTTGTACATGGTGTGAGTGTGTTCTAATTTCATTGATTTGCATGCAGCTGTCCAGGTTTCCCAGCAATGCTTACTGAAGACTTTCTTTTTCCCATTTGAAGTTCTTGCCTCCTTTGTCAAAGATCAGTTGGCCGTATGTGTCTGGGTTTATTTCTGGGGTCTCTATTCTGTTCCATTGGTCCGTATGTCTGTTTTGGAACCAGTACCACAGTGTCTTGATTACCTGAAGTCTGAAGAGAGTTATGCCTCCTGCTTGGTTTTTGTTTGTCAGAATTGCTTTGGCGATTCTGGGTCTTTTGTGGTTCCATATAAATTTTTGGATTGTTTGTTCCAGTTCTGTGAAGAATGTCATGGGTAATTTGATAGGGATTGCATTGAATCTGTAGATTGCTTTGGGTAGTATGGCCATTCTTACAATATTAATTTTTCCGGCCCACGAGCATGGAATATCTTTCCATTTCTTTGTATCTTCTTTGATCTCCTTGATTAATGTTTTATAGTTCTCTGCATATGTCTTTCACCTCCTTGGTCAGGTTTATTCCCAGGTACTTGATTTTTTGGGGTTGTGCCGTATTTTAAAATCCACATAAAAGTGGTATCATATGGTGTTTGTCTTCTCTGTCTGAATGACTTCACATCCATGTTGCTCCATATGGCATGGCTTCATCCTTTTTTATGGCTGAGCAGTGCTCCATTTCAACCACAGATGTTTTGCTGAGGCTGGCCTGGGTTAACCTGTCCTTCTTGGTCTGCTGTTTTTGCAGGAACTCTCATGACCTGTTGTGACAGCCACTGTTCTCTCAGACGCCCTCTTTGGTAGATTGTGAATTCAGTTTCATTTGCTGCTTTGACGGCTGTATTGGGAAGTGTTTCTTAATTGCTAATCTGTCCAATTTAAGTTTTATTTAGATGCCATTTAAGTTTCATTGACTTGCGGATATGGACTTTTTGCCCTGTCCATGATGGAAGTATTGATTTTTATGGAACTTCATTGCCTTATGGAAGAGTTGGTTCTTATTAAGGGCTGTAAAACCCCTCTCCATAGAGTGGATGTGGACCCAGAAGCAAACTGGCAGTCGTATTTGTCACTTTCTATTTATTCTTAAACTTTGTACTAAATCCACCTGGCCTGAATAAGGTTCGTTGTAGTGTTTAAGTTTTTTTTTTCTTTTTGTCTTTTTAGGGCCGCACCCGCTGCATATGCATGTTCCTAGGCTAGGGGGCAACCGGAGTTGTCACTGCTGGCCTTCACCACAGCCACAGCCACTCCAGATCTGAGCCGCGTCTGTGACCTACACCACAGCTCACAGCAATGCTGGATCCTCAACCCACTGAGCCAGGCTAGGGAATCAAACCTTCAACCCCGTGTTCCTAGTCGGTTTCCTTTCCACTGCAAGCATATGTAGTGATTATGTAATCAAACAGCAAGCAGATAAATTAACTCCTGCGATATCTATTTAATTGAATTTGAACTTTGACTCAGTTTTAAAGCATTCCTGTATATCTAGGTTTTATACAGATTACTCATTTTTACGTGTAAAATTTTTTATCTTCAATTTTTTTTCCATGCAGCTCTGTAATCCATTGGGAGTCAATTTTTTTCTTGGTGTGAAGTCCAGTATCTATTTTATTCTAGTTTTCAAGTATGTATGTGTGTACGTATATGTGTGTGTATATATATGTGTGTGTGTATGTATCTCCGTGTTGGTGTGTATTGTAAAGAAATCCCATTTGGTTGGTGATCTCCATTTTATTGATTAAATTTTCCTATGCGGTTGGGTGTATTTCTAGATGTTCTCTTCTGTTGAATGTGTCTGTCTATACGTGTAACAGAATGGTACTCTGTTTCTTATAGAAGATGGCTGTTCGCTTTTAATGTGGTGTGAGGCTAGTGGCCTCCAGTGGGACAGCTTGTCAGCTTCTCTGTGTATCATCCCAAACCTCTAAAGGCTCTGACAAGGCCTGCATCACCCCTTAGAACTCTAAAGGCTCTGACAAGCATTCTCTGTCCCCTGAGCTGGTTCAAACTAATTAATTCTGCTCATGCAAATCCAGAGAGCAAGTTACCAATTGCAGTCTACTCCAAACCTTTGTAAATCAACAGTCCTTTAGTTCAACTTTTCCTCTGCGTGCCTTTTTCTTTCCCCGCTTTTTTAGGGCCACGTGTGCAGCATGTGGAAGTTCCCAGGCTAGGGGTTGAATCAGAGCTGCACACAGCCACAGCAATGCCAGATTAAGCTGCGTGTGCGACCTAAACCACAGCTCATGGCAACACCGGCTCCTTTAACCCACTCAGCGGAGCCAGGGATCGAACCTGCATCCTCATGGCTACAGGGGGGCTTCATTTCTGCTGAGCCACAATGTGAACTCCCTCCTCAGCATAACTTTGGAGCAGATCTGTCTTCAGCTCGCATCTTGTTGGTTTAACCCTCACTGTGCCCTTTGCTCTGTTGAGAAAACATCTCTGGTGTCATAAGTTAGTCCAGTTTTGTTTTTGTTTTTCTCTTTGTGTTTGGTAATTTCTTTACAACTGTCTTTAAGTCCAACTGTTCTGTACTTAAGAGGGCTTTCCTGAACCTTGTCCGCAAACTCTTGGGGGCAAATGCCTTTAACTCTTGGGGAATTCTGTGTTACTTTATTTGCAGCAGAGGAAGTCCCTGATAGGAAATTCACATCCATCCATTAGTTCTTTTCGTTTGCTTTTTCCCCCCAGATCTCAACTCTTTTCCCTCTTTGGTTTCCTCACGAAAAACTTAGCAAGATGCCGGGTTCAGGCGCCGCGAGTATAGACATGTGCATCCTTCTAACTTTCTCCTTACTCTTTTTTCCGTCACAATGCCAGGATTCTTAACTAGCCCGACCCGCGGTTTAAAAGAACAATAAACCCCCCCAGGCGGCTTCAGGGTAAAGCATTTCTCGCTTAGGTGCACAGGAGGCAAAAATGTCACGGAGTGAAAAGGAACAGATCGCTTGTAAGCGGTGACCGAATCATAGCTTCTCGGAGAATAGCATCCCTGGGTGTTGCGGGGTACGCAGACGGTCCTAAAGGCTGGGGTCGCATGTCAGCCGTGGGAAGGGGCGCTGTAGGCTCCCTGCCGTGACCTTCGCAGACCCAAGGGGGCGCCATTGTTTCCTTCCTGGGCGGATGCTGGGCGGATGCTGAGTCATGGCACAGAACGGACAGTTTCCCTTCTGGGAGGAAAAAAAAAAAAAGGCAATGCAACAGTCCTGTTTATTTTTAGAAGCCAGGTTCCGGCAGGTTTTGGGGGAGGGGAGCCTTTCTGTAGAATGTGGATATGCCCTTTTTCCTGAACGCCTTCTGTGCGTTCTAAGCCGCAGCTCATGGCAAAGGACTGCCTCCAAGCTTCTTGGATTCCTTCCATTTTTCTCAGGAACCTTTCAATGGGGGAAGACAAAAAGCATCAGTTTCCTGAGGCCTAACCAAATTTCCGAGGCATTGGCTTAGAGCCGCATGAATGTTTCTTCAACGGCATGATTAATCTCCGTGGGTTTCCCGTAATGTTTGTATTACTCTCATCATAAGTTGTGAATGACTAAAAACAGAGCAGAAGCCCACTGTGTGCACCCGTCACCCTGTTGAGCCACGTCATCTCCTGTGCTGGGTCGCCCCTGAAAGCTTGGGTTCAGCGGAAGGATCAGTGAGCAAGCACAGTCTGGACAGGTTTTGTGGAAGGGGACAGTGTGACATATTTTGGGCTTCGTGTTTGTGAGTTGGTCCGGTCACAACGACTCAGCGGTACCTGAAATCTGAATTTCATAGCTTTTTTCCCTGTCAGGACATAATACACTTCTTCTGTGTTATTTGTCCCCAGCATGTGAAAAAGTAACAGCAGTCTCAGATGGTAGGTAGCCCTCCGGACAAGGCAGCTGACGCTTGTTGGCTAGTCTGTGGGCGTCTTGTTGTAGGGCAGAAATCGCTTAGAGCTTGCATGACCACACAGCTTTGTCACTTCTGAGCCATGTCATTGATTGAATTGCTTAATTCCCTCTTGGCCTCAGAGGAAAAAGGAGGAGAGAGGGAGGGGCGGAGGGAGGAGACAGCAAAAGGAGAAGAGCCTAGGCGGGATCTGTTGCGCTTTCACTGAGTTTTCTCTGAGCTGCCTTCATTCACACCATCCGCTGAGGGTGCAAATCTCCAGCCCGTAGTTGCCAAGTCAGGTGCCCACTCACGTTTCCCGAAGGCGTGCTTCTCCGGCAACAGGGTGGATTGTTTTAGAAAGACTAGTCACAAACAGTCCTTTCCGAAAGGATTACCATTGGATCCCTGGCTACTGCGAGGTGCTCTCTGCAGGCGCTGCGCGTGTAAATAATTTTAGAAAACGCTTACTGTAGCTCTATGGCGCTTGGAACTGTTCTCCGCCCGGCTTCCCATTGAGGACTTGGAAGTGGCAGGAAAGCGCGTCTTAGAAATCACAAGAGTGTCCAAGAGGAGAGACGATTATTTCGTGAAAAGATGGCAGGTCCCCGGGGAGGAAAGCTTGGTACGGTATGGGTTTCCTCATGATGGAGTTTGGCCTTTTTTTTTGCCCACGAAGGGAAGGAAGGAAGGTGACAGAAAGATGGTTGACTGACCTCGAGGAGGAAGGAGAGGACATGGGGTGGCCCCGCCCTTCTTTGCACGCGTGCATCTCACTTGCTCACAGCTCCGCAGCATTGCTCGTGGGGGGCTTGGCCCCTTTGCTGTTTTATGTCAAGACGCACCGGAGAGAAGAGGCAGCTCTGCTGCAGGAGACCGAGGTCAGCGATGGGTGGCTCTTGGTCTCAAACAGGTTTGTGCGCGAGGAAATTCGACACGCGCATCCTGATGCTGGCCCTCGTGGGAGGCGTGCCTGCAGCCTTGTGCCCTTCGGTTTGCTCCGTGGTCCTTTTTATCCGATAATACTCCTTTGCAGGAGTTCCCAGCTCTAGAGGTAGCATCTTGTGCGTTTGAACAAGCTTGAGCCCGTAGGTGCCACTTAAGTAACAGATGAGCCCAAATACACACCTTGTGCAAAGGTGCACAGGATGGACAGAAAAATGGACTCGGGTTCAAAACAGCCCCCCTCAGAGTTCATCCTCTCAGGAGCTGCAGTTGCCATGGTAATTGGATAGCTGGTCGATGGCCTCAAACCGCGGATGGCACGGTTCTGCCCTTCCCACTAAACCGAGATGAGTTGGTTATAGAGATGTCTCCGGTGTCCAGTCACGAGGAAAAGGAAGAGAAAGAAAGCAAGCAGACACTGGGCTTCGATCCCCCCCCAAGAAGGAAGAGTCCTCCACTGTCTACATAATTGCATTTCCACCCCCGGCCCCCGGGAGTGCGGCTCCTTTCGGCTGAAGCCTTGCGGGCATAGACAGAGCTGACGGGGGTGTGATTCCAGGCATGGTTCTGTCCCCTGAAGCCTGGGTCCTGGGTTCTTGACACGGCCCTCCCTTCTCTCCCGATGCCTTGCCCGTTGAAAACAAGATCCATTGATCCCCAGGTGGTTACGAGAACGGGCGTCCTTCTCACAGACCCGCTTACCCAGTCCTAAGGTCCCGCGGTTTTCTCTGCATTTGCACCTCCTCTCCCACTTGGCCAAGGAACTAAGTGCAGGAAGCAGATAGCTCCCCAGAGACCATTCTCTCTCCTCAAGAACCGTTTCCACCACCATCGAACCTGAAATTAGCGGAGCGTTTGTCACTTCTGCGAACACAGCGCTGAGTCCCTTTAAGCCCCCTTGGGATTTTTGTCCAGATTGGACTGTTTCCCAACGGGTATCTTAAAGCACCATAATTGGGACCGCATCATGCATTGCCTGGGTGTGAGCTAACCGCGGCATCACGTGTCTATGAACTGGAGTTAACCAAGGATGTAACCAGCAGTTTGCCAGCCTGCCCTGAAGAAATGAAGCCCAAGATGTTACATTTTCATGGTTGAACACGCCTCCTACTTGGCTGGTCCTTTCAGCGTTCTGGACAATGTAAAACATTGCTCCAAGCAAGCAGTCTCCAAGGGGAACGAACACGCGTTTTACGGCTGCATGCAAGCTGTGAACAGTTAGGTGAAAGAGGGGAAAACGGTTGGAAAAATGCATTTTCTGCACAGCCTTAAGAAACTTCTAGCAGCTTGATAACAAGCCATTAAAAAAAAAAAAAAAAACCTCCTCATCATGTCTTAAACATCAGCTAGCAAAATAATTTGCCTACACTATCATCAAACTCAAAATTTTTCATCTTCTTGATAACACTATTGGCAGAGACTTCTGCCAGGCGTACTTCAGAAATTGGAATATATAGTGTTGTGTTATTTCTCTCCTGATCCTTCTCCAAGTTCAAATAGCACATTTTGCTCCCGCTGTTTTTGTGAGTTTGAATCAAATATTTTCAGGCATCGCATCCTAATTACAGATCACAGTGGGATTCGATTAGAAGTTGAAAGATGTTGCACGTGCAGAAAAATCGCCAAATATTTAAGAATTAACAACCTACTTCTGAATGAACCTTGGTCAAAAAAGAAAACGTCCTTAGGAAAATTTTAAAGATGTTTTGAAAGAAAGAGAAATCAAAATGTATCAGAATCTGTGGGAAGCAGAACAGAACGTGGAGGAAAATTTCTGTCTTTAAATGCGGATACAGGAGTTCCCGTCGTGGCGCAGCAGAAACTAATCTGAGTAGCAACCATGAGGTTGTGGGTTTGATCCCTGGCCTCGCTCAGCCAGTCAAGGATCCGGCATTGCCGTGAGCTGTGGTGTAGATTGCAGACTTGGCTCAGATCTGGCATGGCTGTGGCTGTGGCGTAGGCTGGTGTCTGCAACTCCAGTTAGACCCCTAGCCTGGGAACCTCCATACTCCCATATGCCGCAGGTGCGGCCCTAAAAAAGACCAAAAAAAAAAGGAAAAGGGGATACAGAACTACATAGATAGGGTAACTACATAGATAGACAGTTTTCACCTAGCTAGCAATAAAGTTCAAAGTCCCTGGAAGGTCCCTAAGTTCAATGGAAAAGAAGGAGAAAAAAAAATGGTAAAATATGAAATCATTGAACTAGGGAACAGTGGTTAACAGACAGAATTCTAAGTTGATTCTTCCATACACACACAGCACACAGTGCGTCTCAGTGTAAGAGGTGGCACAGTTTGAAGCGTTGTCGTCTAGGTAACAGAATATTGTCTCCAGTTCCTGGGATGGAGATTGCCCTGTAGTTCTAAGATGCTTCTCTTGGGGAAGCTGGATAAGGCACCGGGGCCGCTGTATCGTTTTCAGAGCTTGCTGTCGAGTGAGATGTGCAGCCTGTGTTCTAAATGGCCCCAAACTGAAAGCAGCCGAGTGTCTTTCCGAGGCAGGACGGACAACCCAGGTGCGGTGTTTTTCACACAGTGGAAGGATGTTGGCTACGTGAAATGAAGTCGCTTCTAGACACGGCAGAGTGGATGAATCGCACAGCGTTGTGTGACGTCATTGCGTTGAAAAGGAAGATGCTGTCTGCTCTGTGATTCTGTTCACGGAAATTTCGAGACAGGGCTAAACTAACCCCAGGGGTGATGTAACAGAGTTTGGTCACTTCTGGGAACGAAGACATGGAATAGAAACTGTTTGTTTGTTTGTTGGAGTTGGCAGCATGGCTCAGCAGTAACGAATCTGACTAGCATCCACGAGAACGCAGGTTCGATCCCTGGCCTCGCTCGGTGGGTTAAGGATCCAGTGTTGCCGTGAGCTGTGGCATAGGTTGCAGATGCGGCTCGGATCCTGCGTAGCTGTGGCTGTGGTGTAGACCAGCAGCTGCAGCTCTGATTTGACCCCTAGCCTGGGAACCTCCATACACTGCAGGTGCAGCCCTAAAAAGACACCCCCCCTAAAAAAAAAAGAAACTTTTTTTCTGAGAGGTGCAAATGCAGTTCTCTTGTTGTGGATATTTTAAAGTTGGCCTGTGTCTTCAAATCTGTGCCTTTTGCTTACGTACATTTATTTCCGTAAACACAATTCCACAGTTCTATATGTAGTCCCAAATGGCATTCAGTAAATGAATATACAGATGAGGTCCATAGGAGAGGCCAGGTTGCCACCTGGTCGTAGTTGATCCAGAGTCCTCGAAAACCCAAATAAATAGAACATAGGGAATTTTAATCCTTAGTTTAGAGTGGGAGTGTCTGCCCTTTCACCCTTGGGGATCTTGGAGGCTTGGCTTAAATCTTTGAGGATCCACGTCTGGAGAGCGTCCTTTTTGTCTGCCGAGCAACTTCAGTTACAGAATTGTTCTGAATTTTACAGTCTGTTCTTCCCAAGTTAACGGTCTCTTCACCTATGCGTTAATTAGGGTCTGAATACATTTAGATCTCTTTTTTTTTTGCAAGAAAAAATCATTTTTAGAGGCTCTTATATTCTTCTGTCCCCTGAAACTATCGGGGTATCGTCCCTGGGCCCGGGTGTGAAAGCTGGCAGAGAAAGGCTTTCCTCAAAGCTCATGTCTTAGCCCACCATATGTTCCCGAACTTCTCTTCAAGGTCAAGCCTGATAGCTTTCTCATAGGCCCATTTCTGGTGCCATTTGGTTGAACTAGCTCTTGAGCCCTTCCAGGACCTTCTTTCTGTATTCTGTCTTGGAGAAACAAAAGACGGCAATTACTTGATTTCTCGGTTATTGAACAGTGATGCCCTTAGGTCCAGGGCTTCTGGGTTGCTTGCTGTGGGGCCAGCCTGCCAGCTATCCCAAATAATCCGGCTTTCCCAAGATAACTGACACTTTATTTCTGCGGCTCCCTACACTGACACTTGATCATGATGGTATCCAGTTTTTTTTTTTAATGTTTCTTTTTCTGGAGCCAGGTCGTGCCTTGTCTGTTGGCTTTATTAAATTTTAAAAATGCGGTAAACCTCCAGAGAATAATGCATTCAGTTCCAAGAAAAAGTTAACATTCCTTTGTGGTTGCTAGGTAGACACATTGTAGTTGGAATATATACGTGTGTGTGTCTGCAGGTTGATTATTGGATAGATGATAAGTAGGGCGATAAATAGGTAGATATAAATAGGTCAGTAGATGGGTGATAGATATGGATGATAGTTGATAGATAACAGGTAAGAGGTGATATAGATGATAATAGAAGACTGATGATTGATGGATTATAGATAATTATTGATAGATGATTAATGATTGATGGATGATAGCTAACAGATTATTGATAGATGATAAATGATAGATGATAGGTGATCTTTGATAGATTGTTGGATGATTGATACATGGGTGATGGATGATAGATAATAGATCATTGTTCGACGATTGATAGATGGATGCCAATAGATTATTAGATGATTGATGACAGATGATTAGTAATTGATAGATGGATGATAACAGATTATTGATCGATCATAAATGATAGATGATAGATGTAGGATTGATAGATGGTTGATAGATGGATGATAGAGAATAGATTATTAGATAATTGATAGATAATAGATTATTAGATGATTGATAGATGATTAATGATTGATAGATGATAACAGATTATTGTTAGATTATTGATACATGATAATAGATTATTGTTTGATTAATGATGGATGGATGAGTGATTGATGGATGGGTGATTGATGGATGATGATAATAGATTATTGTCAGATGATTGATGGATGATAATAGATTATTAGATGATTGGCAGATGATTGATAGATGATTAATGATTGATGGATGATAGATAACAGATTATTGATAGATGATTTATGATAGGTGGATGATTGATAGATGGTTGATGGATGATAGAAATAGATTATTAGATGATAGATGATTGATTAATGATTGATAGATGGATGATAACAGATTGTTGTTCGATGATTGATAGATGATACATGATAGATGATAGATAAAGGCACCATGAACATTTGGGGCAGGTGAATCTCTTATGTGGCTCTATTCTCCACATTGCTGGCGTTTCAGCGACCGTGATGGCCTCTGTCAGCTGGAAATGTGTGGGCTGGGACCCCTCCCCATCGGAAGAATGCCTCCACACAATAAGAAATGCCCCCTGGAGAGAGAGTCACTCCGAGGTTAGAAACAGAGCATTCACTTATGAACATGCAGATGTGCTGTATTACACACGCATCCTCCAGCCCAACTCAGATAAAGACATCAGAGCGTTTCATCCTTAAGTACTTGAGTAAGGCACCTGCAAACATCACCGACCGCTTTCCTTCCTGGCAACAACTTTATTATCGTAGCTCACGAAAATGAAACTCCTTTTCTGGTATCATAAAACTTCTGCTCTTTGTAGGCAGGTTTCCTCAACGGCTTCCAGGCACGTTTGCGGCTTTGCTCGGGGCTGTTAGGTCTGTGGAGTATCCCTTAATCTGGCCCCGTGTCTCACGTTGCCCTTGGGTCTGACTTCACGTCCCTTTCGGAGGTCAGATGGGGGCTCTCCTGGGACTCTCCGAGCCTGGGACACACCTGCTTGAACCTCATGGAGTCAGTAGCCACCACTCCACGCTGTTTCCTGTTGAGTTTGAGATGAGCTCTTGAAGGTGAGTTGACTGAAGATGGTCGTCCCGGAAAGGAATTCTTGAGTGACTTTAGGGCTTCAGGTGGCTATATATATATATATATTATAAATATATGTATGTTATATATGTTAACATATGTGTTACATTATATAGAATTGTGTTATATATGTTATATATGTTAATATAATTTTATATATTGTACATTATATGTTAATATATAATTATATACTATATATATGTGTGTGTGTATATATATATGTGTGTGTATATATATATATATAAAATTTGTCTTCTTAGGGCTGCACCTGCGGCATATGGAAGTTCCCAGGCTACAGAGTTCCCGTGGCGGTTCAGAGGAAATGAATCTGACTAGCATCCATGAGGATGCAGGTTCGATCCCTGGCCTCGCCCCGTGGGTTAAGGATCTGATGTTGCTGTGAGCTGTGATGTAGGTCACAAGGCGTGGCTCAGATCTGACGTTGCTATGGCGGTGGTGTAGCCCAGCGGCCACACGTTGATTCGACCCCTTGCCTGGAAACCTCCAAATGCCAAGGTTGTGGCCCTAAAAAGACAAAAAAAAAAAAAAAAAGGTTCCCAGGCTAGGGGGTCCAGTTGGAGACAGCAGCCGCCAGCCGACGCCACAGCCACAGCAATGCAGGATCTGAGCCGCATCTACAGCTCACGGCAGCGCCGGATCCTAAACCCACTGAGCGGGGCCAGGGATCCAACCCCCATCGTCACCGGATACTAGTTGCGTTCGCTACCACTGAGCCACAAGGGGAGCTCCGAGGTGGCCTCATACTAACATCTGACTCGTTCACGGTGGGACTCCCGTTCCTGGGCTGCTGACTGGCCTGGGGACGACACCTGTCCCCTGCGGAGACAGCGGTTCCCTTTGTGAGATGCAGGACTCCTCCTATCGAGGAGAGCTCGGAGCCCCTTTGGGTCTGTTTCCAAGATAACCCTCTTGGAAAACTTGCAGCCAGACACCCTTCCCCAGGCGGCAGGTGCATGCTCTGTGTGAGCAATTACATGCCTCTTCTTCCAGAGAACACTCCCCGGCGTTTGCTCCGTGATGCACCTGTTTTCTTGTCCGGTGTGGATGAAACGACAGAAGAGAATGTCCACCGCTTAAAAGTCACGCTAGAATCCGGACAGCGTCACGCACCGCGAAAAGGGACGTTGGGTGGCTTTGAATTAGATACCATGACCTTCAAATGTCAACTCGTGGTCTGTGCAGAGCTTTTCTCTCCGGTCCTTTCAACCCACACAGTCGTAAAGAGAGCTCGAGTCAGAAACGAGTAGCAAGACGCAAAAGCTGGAAGAAGGGGTCGTGAACCCTCCGCCAGCATCTGACAGGTCTCAGAACCGTACCAGGTGATGGTGAGGATCTGAGAACTGGATTCCTTCATGCTATGAGTTACCTTTCTTTCTCAAGGGAGACTTTGAAGCTGTTCTCTGATCCGTAATAGACATTTTGCCTCTGCGAGTTAAGATTCTCAGGGTCCAAGGTGGTAGATTGGCTAGAAGTTCTAAGAGATGGCTTGTGGTGCGGTAACCAATTAGATGTTTTTCTTGTATTGAATAAGATAGAAAAATTGCTGAAACGTTAATGACATAGCATACGTAGCCTGGAAGGTCAGAGTCTTTAGATTTGCTAAAGTTGATTTAGCAAATAAAATGTTTGATGGACAGCTTCTGTACTAAGCCCGGCGTTCATTGTTTTAGTAAGTATTGCAGGAATAGTTCATGTCAGATTTTTTCAGTTTAATTTTAATGAGATTGAGCAGCGTAGACTTACAAAGTTGTGTTAGTTTCAGGGGTAGAAGTGAATCAGTTATGCATATACACATGTTGATTCCTTTCCAGATTCTTTTTCCCATGTAGGTGATTATACAGTATTGAGTAGGTTGCCTGCGCTGGATAGCAGGTCCTCGTTACTTACCTGTTTTATATACATTAGTGCGTATATGTCAAATTTTTTCTTTTTTGCTTTTTAAGGCATATGAAGCATATGCCTTAAAAACCTGTGGCATATGGAGGTTCCCAGGCTGGGGGTTGGATCAGAGCTACAGCTGCTTGCCTACACCACAGCCACAACAACACAGGATCTGAGTCACATCTGCAACCTACATGACATCTCACGGCAATGCCGGATCCTTAACCCACTGAGCAAGGCCAGGGATCGAACCCGCAACCTCATGGTTCCTAGTCGGATTCGTTTCCGCTGAGCCATGACGGGAACTCCTTCTGGGCCTTTTGGAATGTATGGAGACTGCATTCGACTGTAGATTTTTCCAAGTGAGGGAGCATGTTTTTTTCACATATATAGTTTCTTTTTTATTGTTAACATCTTTTATTGTCATCTTTTCTTTTTTTAAGGAATAGTTGATTTACAATGTTGTGTTATTCATATTCAGTTGTACATTTGTGTGTGTATATATATATATTTTTTTTCAGATTCTTTTGTCTTACAGGTTATTACAAAATACTGAATATACTTCCCTAAGCTGTAGGTCCTTGTTCATCTCTTATATACAGTAGTGTGTGTCTGGTAATCTCAAACTCCTAATTTTCCCCTCCCTCCGTCCCCTTTGGTAACCACACGTATTTAAGTCTTTGAGTCTGTTTCTGTTCTGTAGATAAGTTCATTTGTGTCATGTTTTAGGTTCCCCATAGACGTAATCTCATATGATACTTACTCTGACTTCACTTAGTATAATAATCTCTCGGTCCATCCATGTTGCTGCGAATGGCATGATTTTGTGCTTTTTTACAGCTGAGTAGAAGTCCATTTTCCATATGGACATCTTCTCTGTCCACTCCTCTGTCGCTGGACGTTTAGGTGGCCTCCCTGTCTTGGCTGTTGTGAATAGCGCTGCAGTGAACATAGGGGTGCTTGGATCTTTTCTAATGCTGGTTTTCCATGTAGCACGTGTCACTTTCGCACATACCAACATTCGGTGAATTTTTGCCACGTGAATGAAAGTAGCAGGTTCAAGTCCAGGAGAGGTGGCGGGGGGGAGGACGTTAAAACCACACAGCGATAACGGCAAAATGATCGTTTTGCTTTAGTCTGCTGATTCTCTGAGCTGTAATTTGTCCACATCGAGGGGAAAAAAACCAGCTTGATGAGGCCTGTAAACCTGCAGCTGCAATGCCTCGGCTGGAGTAATTTAGGAAGGATTTAAGGCTCTCTAGGAACCAGGAAACAAAACGTAGAATTTCTTCCCTCCAGGAAGGGCTTCATTTTTTTTCTCTGTCTGGTGCAAGTCTCCACACACATGTACATGTGCAAACATACGTGCATTCAGGCGTCCATCACACACACGTGCACGCACTCCCCACATGCATGCAAACTCGTGCGCACAGGCAACACGCACAGCAGCGCAAAGAAAAGCTGCCTGTCCTGTTTTGGAGACCACGTATAGGGTCCTAGCTGCCCCTCTGCCTTGGAATTTCCGTGATCCGGCCTCTAGGGAACTTTTGTTCATTACTTGGTGCCGAGTTATCTGTGTACAGCTGTCAGGGATTGCGGAATCTTTGACTTTCCCTTGCCTTACGCGAAGTCTTCTAAAGACGCGTACAAATAATCGTGCGTCTTTGACCGCCATCCCGGGGTTAGGTGAGCACCAGTCGCCGGGGGAAGCCATAACCTTCTGGAAGTATCCGGACGGTTTCCATTTGGAAGAGGAGGATGCCGGCTGCAAACAGATGGCAGGAGGTGGATTTTCTCGAAGTCACATTTCTTCCCTAGTTCCCAGCGGTGATCACAGCCCTTGGAACTTGCCAGGAGGTGGACGCTCAGTTGGACTCTATTACTGGGTTCCCCCATTCAAAAGTCTTGTTTGGATGGAAAAGCCGAGAAGCAGAGTTGGCTAATAGAAGAACCGTATGTAAAAGAGGATTGAAATGAAAGGCTTAAGAAGAGGCTGCGTGGTGGATCTAACCACTTAACACCCTTTGGACCCGGAGAGCAATAAATCTGTGTCCAGGAACAGTGCTTTCTTTTTAGAACACTGCTTCAGTCGTAAGACCTTTGTGAGGACAGCTTCTGTGATGGTGTATTTTACTCGACATTTGTCGCCGGACCTTGTAATGTACAGCTTTAGGACAAACGAAAAAACCTATAAAAATGGGTCAGTATTGGAGTTCTCTGATGGCTTCATGGTTAAGCATCTGTTGCGTTCACTGCAGCAGCGCGGGGGTCACTGCTGTGGTTCAGTTTCTGTATCTGGTTGGGGAACTTCTGTATGCTGTGGCTGCAGCCGAAGTCATTATAGAGACATGTAAAATGCCTCAGGGACTTCCCGCTGTGTCTCAGCAGGTTAAGGACCTGACACGGATACCTTGCTCAGTGGGTTAAGCATCCAGCGTTGCTGTGAGCTGTGGTGTAGGTCACAGAGGCAGCTCAGATCTGGCGTTGCTGTGGCTGTGGTGTAGACCTGCACCTGCAGCTCGGATTCAACCCATAGCCCGGGAACATCTATATGTGCAGGTGCAGCCCTTAAAGATAAAAAAACAGAAACAAAAGAAAACAAAAAAAAAAACAGTGCCTGTGGGGAAAATAGCACCCTGATCATTCCGGATTCTGTGATTTTTTTTTTTTTTTTTCCTGACACCTGGTGGCTTGGTAAACCCTTCTCACGGGGAGAGGCTGTCCCCAAGCACACACATGCATCAATCCAAATTCACACCCTTCAGAGTGCGGACCACGAGTGTCCTTGCTTCTCCCTGGTTCCATCATCCTCCGGTATCTCAGGGTCGGTGCCCCCCTCCTCGCTGCCCCCGCCCCCCCCGCTGCGCGCGCGCAGTGATAACCCTGGAAATACCTCTGGTCTGGTCCGCCCCCGGGCCCTCTTGTTCTGTCCGGAGGGAGGCAAACTGCCTCTAGGGAGCTGCTCACCATCTCCAGGCCTCCTTTCTCCATCTCGTTCCCTGTTGAGCTTGATGGCATCCGTGCCGGCCTTGGCGGCTCTCGCCCCCGCAGCGCTGCAGACAGCAGGATCGGTGGTGTCTCCGCCCGAGGAGAACCAGCCTTCCGGTGTGGCCGGGACCCGGTGCTCTGGGCAGGACACGTGGGTCCGGCCGGGAGCCGACGGTGTAACCCTCGACCGCGGGGCGTGCAGCTCTGGAGGAAGGAGCTTCGAACGGTGCGGGCTCCGATTGCCGGGCTTGCAACAGGCGCGGGGAATCCCTTTGGTTTTCCGTCTGTCTCTCATCTTCTCTCTCATCTCAGTTTCTCAGTCTCTCTCTTTCTCTCACTAGCTCAGATTTTCTGTCTCTTATTTTCAGTCTCTCTCATTCTTTGTCTCTCATTTTCTCTCTGATTTTTTTCTCTCTCCGTCTCTTTCATTTCCAGTCTCTGTCATTCCCTCTGTCTCTGGGTGTCTCTCACTTTCTCTGATTTTCTCTGTGTGTCTCTTTCTCTCTGTCTTGCTGTCTTTCTGTGTCCCTTTCATTGCCTCTCTTTCTGTCCGGCTGTCTCTGTGCCTCTGTCTGTCTCATTGTCTCTGTGTGTCTCTTTCTCTCTGTCTTGCTGTCTTTCTGTGTCCCTTTCATTGCCTCTCTCTTTCTGTCCGGCTGTCTCTGTGCCTCTGTCTGTCTC
>PVHT021183672.1:4797954-4828614 GCA_004024745.2 Catagonus wagneri
CTCTCTTTCTGTCTGGCTGTCTCTGTGCCTCTGTCTGTCTCATTGTCTCTGTGTGTCTCTTTCTCTCTGTCTTGCTGTCTTTCTGTGTCTCTTTCATTGCCTCTCTCTTTCTGTCCGGCTGTCTCTGTGCCTCTGTCTGTCTCTTTGTCTCTGTGTGTCTCTTTCTCTCTGTCTTGCTGTCTTTCTGTGTCCCTTTCATTGCCTCTCTCTTTCTGTCCGGCTGTCTCTGTGCCTCTGTCTGTCTCATTGTCTCTGTGTGTCTCTTTCTGTCTCTTTGTCGCTGTCCACCACGCGAGGACACAGCCAGACGCCGACCACGTGCACGGCAGGAGCAGAGCCTTCCCAGCCCCCAGCCCTCCCGCCGGCTTCTGCGCTCCCCGCCTCCAGGACTATGAGACACGCCTCTGTCCCCCCGACCCCACCCCGCGTCTCTGGCGGTGTCACAGACTTACAGCGGCCAGGCTGACCCAGATACCTGGCGAGGCAGTTCGCGGGGGGAATGAAGACTCCATCTCAAGGACTTTGAGGTCCTAGCCATTCCTTTCGGTTCCTTGATGTCCAGTGTTCTCCAGCCGCAGTGCTTGCTCAGGTTCAAAGGGAATATCGGTCAGAGCGCGGGCGGACACCTGCTCCGCTACCTTCAGTGCTGCCCGCTCCTTCGCTGTGACCCGCCTTCTGGCATTTGAATTTCCTGCTTAAAGACCTGGGGGGCCCCCCCCCCCCCCGAGTCTCCTCTGAATTGATGCTTAGCTAGTGAGCTAGGTACGAGGCGGGTGGGCTGAGGATCTATTCATGTTTCTCTGAACACTGTGAAACCATAGCTGCATGGGCATGAACTTGGAGGAAAAGCAGTCGTGTTCTCCTTAGCTGGCGTTCTCTCTCTGTATCTGTCTTTCACTCCTGCCTGTCTCCCACCTCATCTCTTTCTGTATCTCTCTTCCTCTCGCTCTCCCTCCCTACAACCTCGGTTCCACATTTAAATTTTTTTTACAAAAAGAATTGACGTATTTCTTTGCTGCAGCATATGCCGTGGTGGCTTGATGTGGGGTCTCAGTTCCCAGGCCAGCTACAGAACCCAGGTCGCAGAGGTCAGAGTGCTGAGTGCTAGTAGCCACGAGACCACCAGGGAACTCCAAGATTCCACTTTTGTTTATTTATTTATTTGGCTTTTTAGGGCCACACCCGCAGCATATGGAGGTTCCCAGGCTAGGGGTCCAATAAGAGCTGTAGCCACCGGTCTACACCACTGCCACAGCAACACCAGATCCGAGCCGCATCTGCAACCCACACCACAGCTCACAGCAATGCCGGATCCTTAACCCACTGAGCGAGACCAGGGATCGAACCTGCATCCCTATGGATACTAGTCAGATTCGTTTCCACTGAGCCACGACGGCAACTCCCAGATTCCACATTTTCGATCGACCATGTTTCACCTACTCATAGGCCTCCTTTAGTCAAAATTAACTTCTGTCTGATACTAGTTACAGCAGTATCGGGGGACGTACTGTCAGGGTCTAACCCAGAAAAAATGACCGGCAGAGAACGTGGCTTAAAAGCTGATGTGTTGTTGGGGAGGGGCGGCCTGATCACAGGTGGTGATGGGAGAACATCCTCCAGGCCTTGAGATGAAATAAAGCCACAGGCTTCTCCTGGGGCGTGGCCTGGGGACACTTGCTATTGTGTATCCTAGTAAAAGTAGCTTATGCATTTGACTAGGGTTCGTTTACCGTGTGTCCTGAGCACATAGCGTGGATTTTTTTTTTTTTTCCCACCGCACCTATGGCACGTGCACCTTCCCAGGCCAGGGATCAAACTCGAGCCACTGCGGTGACACTGCAGGGTCCTTAACCGGCTGGACCATGAGAGAACTCCCTAGATGATTGACAATGGTTAAAAGGTATGTCTTTCCTATCCTTGTAAAGGTACTTTGCTTACGAATTCTAAGATCACTTTCTCCGGAGAAAAACACAGCACGGCTTGTTAGGCTGCTGATTTAAACTGCAGTCGATTTCTGTATTAATTTGAGTGGAGTTGGTGTTTACATCACATGAAGTGGAAGCCTTTGATAGCCTGTGATTTCACTGGCTCATATCTTGTTTTGTTTCCTTTAATGAGATTTGATCTGTTTTTCTCCTAGTACCTCTTTAAGTGAAATGCCCTGCAGCTATTTTATATAATTAATGGATTTTGAAGAGAATCTGTCCATGTTTCTTGCTCCGTTTCCATTGCTGGTCTGGGAGAAGAGCTCGGAAGTTTTGTTTATTTACTTTGCGTTCAGCGGTTTTAGCAAATTGCCTTCTTCCTTCCTTTGAGGTAGACATTCATGCCATCACCTAGAATTCCCATTTGATCCGTTCTTTTTCAGTAGTTATAACACGTTCCCATTTATGCATCTCATTGCCTTTCCAAGAATTTTTTTTTTTTTAATCTTACGGTGTAATGGAAATAGAAGCACGCCTGTCTGCTTTTTAGTCCAGTCCTGGCACTGATTTTAGAAGGTGCTTTTGCTGTGTGATGTCTCGTTTTGTTTTACTTATGTTCTGTTTGGTACCTTCTTAGATTGAGCTGCAGAAGTGTTGTCAAATGCACTTTGTGTCTCTTGAGATAATCACTTTGCTTTCTGCTTCCACTGATTGAATGAACAGATTATATTGATAGATGTTCAAACATAAAAACACCTTATCTTTCATCATGGTAACCTGACATGGGCAAAAGGCACCATTTTTTTGGATGTGCCAATGCATTTGAAAGCCATCCGTATCCTCCAGGTGTGCCTGGGCGACATTTTTCTGTTCCCAAGGGTCTTCACACTTTTCCAGCCTTAGTAGAAGGAAGAGTCCACTCACCTGTTGGCGTCCTAGGTATCAGGGGCCGCTGTTGCCACAACTTGTCCTCTGTCCACGGGTGCCAGATAGAAACACAGAGACAGAATTTTTGGATGGAGAAAAAAAATAGCTTTTATTGCTTTGCCAGGCAAAGGAGACCACATCAGGCTCATGACTTAAAGACTGTGCCCTCCTCTGGGGAAGCATTGCAGAGAGATTAATAGTCTCAAAGGAGAAAAACGGGTTTCAGATAAGAATCAGGGTTGGGACAAAGAGGCATTTTTCTTTCTTTGGGGGAATCTTAGTCCTGGAAGCTGGCGTCAGGAGACCTCAGCCTGATCCCGGTGCTGGTCTTCTGGGTCATTGCCTAGAATAACAGCACTTGTGAAAAGGGCGTATTGATCAGAGATTAGAACAAACCAGGAAAGTTCCTGGAAAACATCATGTGCAAATTATCTTTAACCCCCAGTCCACTGTGCTCTGGGTGATGGTGTTTAGGGTGCAGTCCGACGAGGAAGAAGCACAAGGAAGGGCTCCAAGGTGTTCAGTTTTAAAGTCCTCATTTCTGCGAGAAGCTTAAGGAATGTCACTTCTCTCTTAGGTGCATAGGATGCCTGCGTCATTCTGTGTGTCCCTTGAGAGGGAACCAGGACCTGCCCCAAGGCTGCACTATTGTGTCTTGATCTCTGCGTCCCGTCCCTTCCCTTCCCTAAGCAGCATCTTTCTGAACCTGCCTCTTGGAACTCAGGGAAGGTGATGGGGGCTGAATGAGGCCCATTTCCTAAAAACAAGAAATGGGGGACTGAAAGGCTTGGGTGCCCAGGAGTCCCACTGGGTCCTTCCCGGTTACAGGGCTGGCACACAAATTGAGAGCTGAGAAGAGACCCCCTTGGCAAGCTCACCTCTTTCTCAGATGCTCTGGATGCCAGGGTGTGCGGGCCCTGGTTTTGCCCTGAAGCGTGCACCTGCAGTGGGACCAAAGCTCCCTTGAAGCTGCCGTGTCCTGACTACTGCTAACGCTGTGGGTCCTAGCACCTGTTTGGACAGGTGCCGACAGAGACAGATGGGCTAGGGGGCCTCTAACCCCTGGGAGTCGGCATGTCTGTTGCCTGGCTTCTATAGCCCATGAAGTCCAGGTTGAAGAAGCGAGCAACTTGTGTGTTGTGTTGGAGACACAATGCTATTTCAAACAGATGAATGTAACCAATCTAAATAAATGTAACAAATACAGGGATATCTTTTTCAGTTCACATCCATATCCTTCTGAAAGCCTTCACTAATTTGACCCAGGAGCTGTGCCCCCAGCGCGCGTTGTTACTCTGTGTTGTGTTGGAGATGCAATGCTATTTCACAGAGCTGAATGTAACCAATATAAATAAATGTAACAAATACAAATAGGTATCTTTTGTGTCCACATCTATATCCTTCTGGAAGCCTTCACTAATTTGACCCAGGAACTGTGCTCCCAGTGCATAGAAATAGAATGTCACATGACCACTTGGAAAATATATTTTTGACAGTGAAGCTAAGAAAGCTACAAATTCAACTTAGCGGTGTTTTTCGCTGGATTATAACCTGCTTCATAACCAACTGCTTGTCCTAATGCATTTTGACGTACTTAATAGAATAAGGCTTTAGAGTCTAGGAATACATTTTAATGTGGAGAAGTGAAATTTGCCAATTGGTGATTCATTTTTTTCCGTCTACCTACAGACCTGTGCCTCTGTATTTTTCTGCTCTTAAAAAAAAAGAAAAGCTAGACTGCACTGAAACGTGAACAAAAGGATTGTCTTTGAGCTCACCCACTGTAGACAGCAACAATAGTCTAGGATTTAGTTTGTCTCTCAATTAAATTCCACCTCGAGTTATTAATGGCCTAAATTGAGTTTTATTGTCCTGAATAATTGCTTGAGATAGTTAATCAGCAATCAAGTTGCAAGTATGTCTATTTTGGGTTTGAAGGGATTTTTTTTTGCGTATTTTCCACTACTGAGGACATTTTAGAAAACTGTATCTAGTATAACACTATGTACAAACTCAGTCAAGCACTGCTTCCTGCAATGTTGATGCTGCTTTAAGATGCTGCTAAGAAAAGTAGGAATCTGAAAATGCTTCCATCCTGAGGAAATCGATTTCTTGGTGTTGCATGTTGCTGTCATCAACCTGTAAAAAACCCATGTTGGCTGCGTTTTTAAAAGTTAGCCCCGATCTTAATTTCTGTACAGTCGAGTCAGGCTGAGTCATTAAATCAGGGAAAGCAAGAGTTGTTGCAAACATAGGTGTCTGATCCATCTACCATTCAGGGCAGAGCAAAAAATAAAAGAAATGGAAAACAGTTTGACTAGGGGGAGGAAAAGAAAAGTTACTCTACAGCAGAAAAAAAAATGAGAAGCTGATGGGCAGAGTGGGAGAGGGAGATTGACAGAGAGAAGCAGAGACACAGAGAGAGAGAGAGAGGCAAAGAGACAGAGAAATTCGAAAAGCACGAAATCCAGAAAGTCTCTGGAAGGCATTGCAGGTGATCATAAGCAGATCTGCTAATGAGGCATTTCAGATCTGGAATTTTATGTCTTGGAGAACAAACCGTGAAGGACAGTGCCAAATTACTGTGACCTTTTACAAATACATAAAGGGGAGAAGTCAGCAAAAATGCGTAGTGTCACATTATTCGTATAAAGCATCACTGTGTCCCAGGAGGCTGAAAGTACAGCTGGCCCTCCAACGGAGAGCAAAAATACTGGGGGAAAAATTTCCTGAAAGGTGCACAGAGCAAACTGGCAACTCTTTGCGTATCATTTACTTTGTGTTTGAAACTGTGTAAGCACAGAGGATTTGATGTCTTGGGGAGGATGCGCTCAGGTTATCGACCATGCCACGCCTTTTATTTAAAGCATCCTTGGACTTGGGTGTGATTGGCTGTCCTGGAACCCAATCCAGTCCCTACAGGCAGACCTCATTTTATTCTATTCTTCAAAGCAGACTCTGTGTTTGGTCTTCCTGTTTTGTTTTGTTTTTTTTTTTTTTACAGAATTATGGGTTTGTGGCCCGCTGGTATCAAGCAAGTATACCAGCACCGTTTTCTCAATGGACTTGGTTCACTGGGTGTCTGTCTCATTTTGGTGACTCTCCCATCCCTCAGGCTTTTTCTTTACTATTATATTGGTGAGGTTTTCATTTCTATGAAATTTGTGGCATCTGTGATCCATGATCTTTGATGATATTACTGTTGACTAAAGGCTCAGAGGATGGATGGTCAGTATTTTTTTTTTTTTTTTTTTGGCAATTAGCTGCTCTTCAAATGAAGGTCCTTATGGTTTTTGTTTTTTGCTTTTTAGGGCCACACCCATGACATATGGCAGTTCTCAGACTAGGGGTAGACTCGGAGGTGCAGCTGCCTGTCTACACAGCCACAGCAACACGGGATCTGAGCCGCGTCTGTGACCTCAGGGCAATGCTGGATCCGTGACCCACTGAGCAAAGCCAGGGATGGAACCCGCATCTTTATGGATACTAGTCGGATTCATTTCCGCTGTGTCACAATGGGAACTCCTGGTTTCCTTCAAAATATACTATTCAGTGTAAACATCACTTTTGTAACTTTTATATGCACTGGGCAAACCAAACATTACCGAGACTTGCTTTTTCGCGAGATCATCTTACGGTGATTTGGATCCGAACGTGCCATCTCTGAGGCGTGCCTGTATTAGCAAATATAAATTGCCCTTATCCTTTTAAATGTCTGCATACTATTTTGCAGAACTTGTTTAGTACAATTTATTTAAACTGACCACACAGAAATTTAAGTTACTAGAAGCTATTGGCACTTCCAGTAATGCTATGTATAGTTTTTAATGCTATCTTTACCCAAACGTTTTAGCAGGTGTCCTTAGGTGAATTCTGACCATTGAAATCACTGGGACACGCACAGTATATTTATCTTTGCAAACATCAAAGGAACATCCACAATGGGCTGGATCATTGTACCCTCTCCAAAACGGACGAAGAGTTTATTATTCTTTTATGTTGGCCCAAGCTTTTTTTTTTTTAACCAACACATAAACTTTTCAGTCTTTGCCAGTCATTGAAAAATGCCTGTCTGTAGTTATCTTTGCATCACTCGATTGTCTTCAGAAATAAAAGCCAGCTTGGGTCGCTGCTGTGGTATGGATTCGGTCCCTGGCCTGGAAAATTCATCTGCTGTGGGCGTGGCCAAAAAAAGGCCATCTAAAATGTGATGGGCTGAGTCTGTGTTTCATCATATTTCCTTGCTTCATTCTGTGTTGGGATCTCAGAGGCGGTGCCATGCACTTCTGGTCATCAGACCGTCTGCACTCAGAACTCGCTTAGTGTACCCACTTACAAAAAATGAATCTCTTGAGGCCTCTGCATCCTCAGAGCCGAGGTCTTGACTGTTGGCAGATGGTCCCACAGCACTCAGGCATGCGGACCTGTGCTGTCCTGAGCAGTGATGGAGAAGATGAGTGCCGTTGTCAAGGGATTCCCCTTGGCATCCAGCAAAGCCGCTTTTACTTTTGGAAGATGCTAAATTTTACCACAGTAAAATGAGCCTCCTCGGGTCGTGGCGCACCATGCCTGTGAAATGCTGCCACATTTGACGGATAAGGTTTTGTTGAGGATTTTTATGTACACGTTCATTAGGAGTATTGGCTATAGTTTTTTTTTTTTAACATTTTTATTAAAGTATAGTTGAGTTACTAATGATATTTCAGCAAATTGTACAGCAAATTGACCCAGTCATGTGTATATATATATATATATATAGAGAGAGAGAGAGAGAGAGAGGGGGGGGGGGGGAGAGGGATTTTCCCCTTTCTCATATTTTCTTCCCTCGTGTTCTGTCCCAGGAGAGACTGGACAGAGTTCCCTGGGCTGGACAGCAGGACCTCATTGCTTATCCATTCTCAGTGTCAGAGTTTGCATCTACTGACCCCAAACTCCCCGTCTATCCCACTCCCTCCCCCTCCCCCTTGGCAACTGTCCTCTGTCTGTGGGTCTGTTTCTGTTTTGTGGAGAGGTTCGTTGGTGCCATATTTTAGACACCACACTGAAGTGGGTTTTGTGAGACGTTTATCGTTCTCTGACTGACTTCCCTTCGTATGAGAATCTCTTGTTCCATCCACGTTGCTGCAAAGGGCATTCTTTTTTATGGCTGAGTAGTATTCCATTGTGTATATGCACCACATCTTTTGTATCCATTTCGTCGTTTCCTTGCTTTGGCTGTTGTGAATAATGCTGCAGTGAACATACAGGTACGTGTACAGAATCACTGTAGGATTCATCTGTCCTATTGTAATTTTCTTGTGGTGGCTTCTCTTGCTTTTTGTAGGAGGGCAGTGCTGTCCTCAGAGTGAATCCGGAAGACTGTTTCCCTTTTCTTACTAATGTAAGGCTTCTTGAGGTTATTGCTTTAATTCGAAAATCCTTAGTAGTGGAGTTCCCACTGTGGCACAGTGGGATCATCAGCATCTCTGCAGGGCTGGGCCACAGGTTCGATCCCTGGCCCAGCACAGTGGGTTAAGGATCTGGCACTGCTGCGGCTACAGAGTAGGTTGCAACTGCGGCACAGATCTAATCCCTTGTCTAGGAACCGCATATGAGACAGGGCAGCCAAAAAAGTAAAAAAAAAAAAAAAACTTGGTAGAGTTCACCTGTACATCCGTCTGGACTGGACTCTTCTCTGCGTTTGTGTGTGTAATGACTCACTCGATCACTTAATTATTCTATAGGTCTGTTTAGGTTTTCTGTTGCTTTGACTTAGTCTTTGCAGTTTCTGTCTTTCTAGGCATTTGTCAATTTCATCTAGATTATATAATATGTCAGCATGCAATTATGCATTATTTTTATTTCTGTAAGACCACTTGGTATATCCTTCTGGTACACCTGATTTCAAGAATTTTTTTTTTTTTTTTTTGGCATTCCCATCATGACTCAGCAGTAATGAACCCAACTAGTAGTCCATGAGGACATGAGTTGATCCCTGGCCTCTCTCAGTGGGTTAAGGATCTGGTGTTGGCTGTTAACTGTGGTTTAAGTTGCAGATGCAGCTTGGGTCCGGTGTTGCTGTGGCTGTGGTGTAGACCAGCAGCTGCAGCTCCAATTCGCCCCCTAGCCTGGGAACTTCCATATGCCCTGGGTGCAGTTCCAAAAAGACAATTTTTTTTTTTTTATTATTGTACCTGCGTATGTGGATATTCCTGGGCTGGCGTTTAAACCTTTGACTTGGCAGTGACCCAAGCTGCTGCGGAGACAATGCCAGATCTTTAACCTGCTGCACCACAGCAAGAACTCTCTGATTTCAATAATTTGGGTCAACGTTTTTCAGCTTACCTAAAGATTTGTCCATTTGTTGATCTTTTCAAAGAACCATTTGATTTTTATTGCTTTTCTGTATTGCTTTTTTTATCTCCGTTTCATCTATTTACACATTGATGTATGTAATTTCCTTTTGTTTGCTTGCATTGCGTTTAATATGCTCTTAACTTAGATGCCTATTTTGAATGTTTATGTCGCTGTTTTGAGAGTGTCTTATTTTTCAATGTAGACTTTTACAGCAATACCTGGCCCTGTAAGCCCTAGTCTGGCTGCATCCTATACATTTTTGGTATATTGTCTGCTTAGTTTCAGTGATCTCAAAATGTTTACTTATTTCCCGTCCTCATGGATGCTAGTAGAGTGCGTAACCTGCTGAGCCACAATGGGAACTCCTGCTCTTTGATTTTTGCTCCAAAGTTTTAGAAGCAGTTCCAGTTTTCATTTGATTAATGTCTGCCCTTACCTTGATTTACATCCCCCCCCCTTTTTTTTTTTGTCTCTTTTGCCTTCTCTAGGGCTGCACTCGCGGCATATGGAGGTTCCCAGGCTAGATTTACGTTCTTTGTTCTTCCAACATTTCGGTCCAATTGGTTGCATTCTTTTTTCTAACATAGATGCTCAGGGCATTAATTTCTAGCATTGTCTAAATGCATCTACCTTCAAGATGCATATTTCCCTCGAAGTCTGAATTTGGGGACAAAGCACAAGCTTTGACAAATCACGTTTCAAGTATTATTAAATTGAAAGTGTTTTTTAATTGTCTATCTTTTTTTGCCCCATGGCTTAATTAATGGTGATTTCTTTAATTTACAAACATTTGGGACTTTTCTGTCTTTTTGCTCTTTAATTTCAGCAAATTCTATGGTGATAAGAGTGTGTATCCTTAGTATTTTCAATTTTGGGACATGTTGAATGCTTGTTTATGGCCCAGCATCTGTGCATTTGAAGAGAATCTGCAGTGTTCTCTGGCTGAATCACCTTCTCTAAGTCAGTTAGATGCCTTGGGCTTTGAAATGACCTAGTTATCTGCCTTCTGACCCATGTGTTAACAGTCAGTCTCCTTCTCTTTTGCGGTGTGTGAGGTGTCCATATAAATACTTGGAAGCTTTGTGGAGTTCCCCTTGGAGCTCAGTGGGTTAAGAACCCGACGTAGTGTCCGTGAGGATGCAGGTTTGATCCCTGACCTCGCTCAGGGGTTTTGGGATCCGGTGTTGCTACAAGCTGCGGCATAGGTCACAGATGGGGCTCGGATCTGGCATTGCTGGGGCTGTGGTATAGGCTGGCAGGTGCAGCTCTATTCGACCCCTAACCCAGGAACTTCCATATGTGGCAGGTGCATCTATAAAAAACAAACAAATACATAAATAAATATTTGAAGCTTTAGTGCTATCACAGATAATTTTATGTCTTCTGGTTAAATAGTGAACTACTCTGTCATTTCTTTAGTAATAATTTCTGCCTTGTGTCCTATTCTGTCTTAAAGGTTTATTGCTGCGCAGGCTTCATTTTGGTTAGTGCTTGCTTAGTACTCTTTTTTCTTCCCCCTCATTCAAATTGTAATTTTTATTTGTTTACTCAGATTTTGTCTTAAGGAAGCAGCATGTATTTGAGGTTTAATTCCATCCAGGACGAGGGTTATTTTTAAACGGGCTCTTTAGGTGGCTAATGTTTATTGTATCTCGGATATATTTGCGTTTTGTGGATTAAATATTTTTGTTATGCATTTCAGCCTTTCTTGCTTATACGATCATTTTTTTTCAGTCTGTTTTAAGTAGTTGCTCTGGAGGATAGAGTATGTATCAATGCTTTGTTCAAGTCTAACAAAATGAGCATACTTACTGCACCACTTGTCGGCATATGTGATGAACTTGAGGACACTCTTGATTATCATTTACCTTCCCTCATCGTCTCATTTCTTGCTATAATTTAGCTCCCTTCACACATGCACATAGGCATGCTCACGCACGCACACACACACACGTTCATCCATAAGGCATTACAGAGGTTTATGAAACACATGTTAAATTGTCGTTTCTGAAATTTTGTTGATTTTCTAACTTTTTGCTTTTCCTCTTTAATTTTTTTATGGATGTATAGGGGATTTACAGTGTTTCAGGTGTACAATGAAGTAATCCAGATAAATACATATATTCTCTTTCCAGTTCTTTTCCATTATAGGTTATTAGAATCATATCCTAAAATTTTTAGTCGTCACTCCGCTTCCAGGTAGGAATGTTTTCCTTTTGCTTGAAACTCAGGTTTAGTATTTGCCCTAGGTAGGTCAGCGGATACATTTTTAGAATTTGTTTAGTGTGAAAAGGTGTGTCCTTTGCAACAGGATTAAAGGCATGTTCTGTGGCCACTGGTTTCTGGCTCGGCAGCTGTTCTGTGCACCATTGATGATATTCTCCACTGTCATCACCTCTTCATGATTATTGTCTCTCTCTTACTGTTGCTTCTGTGAAAGCCCCATTTTTCTTCTTTTCCAGATGCTTTGAGAGGTTTTACCGTGTTTTTGGTGTTCAGCTTCTTGGCTCGGATACTCATTGAGATGTTTCCTTTATGTCCTGCTGTGCATAGTCTTTTTTTTTTTTTTTTTTTTTTGGCTGCACTGGCAGCATATGGAAGTTCCTGGGCCAGGGGTTGAATCAGAACCGCAGCTGCCTGTCTACACCACAGCCACAACACCGGATCCAAGCTGTCTGTGACCTACACCACAGCTCATGGCAATGCCAGAACCGTAACTCACTGAGCAAGGCCATGGTTCGACCCTGTATCCACATGCAAAGTAGTTGCGTTCTTAACGTACTGAGCCACCATGGGAACTCCTTTGGCATTTTTCTTGATTCTGTGGTGGATGTTTTCTTTATTTTTGGTCAAATTCCAGTAGCTTTTAAACGTTACTTTGCCTCCATTTCCTCTCCCCCATCTTTCTAATATTCCCCAAGTACATACGTCCTCAAGGTTTCATCTCGTTTCATATGTTTCTTGGGCTCTTTGTTCTGCAGTTTCCATCCTTTCGCTTTAGTTCCTGTCTTCCATTCTGAATATTTTCTTTTGACCTGTCTTCCAGGTCACAAACCATACTTTCAACAGTGTTGGTAATGCTCTCGAATCTCTCCATTCCACTTTGAATTTCTCTTAGTGATGTTACTCATTTCTTGAACCAGATTCTTTTTTAGACTTTTTTAACCTGCAGAAAGTTTCGATCTGGTTCTCCATTTTTTTCCTTTAGGTGTCAAGTGTTATTTCAAGTCTGACCTAATTCCCAGTATTTTGATCTCATGGGGCCTAATTATGTAGATTTTTTATTTTTTTTAAGTTCAAGTATAGCTGATTTACAATAGTTGCTGATTTCTGCTGTACAGTACATTTTTTTTTACTTGCATTAATTTTACGGATATACTTGATGATTCTGACTGAATGGTGCAACTTTTGTATGAGGAAAGCATGGTGCTTTTTATTTTTCTCCCCTTGCATGATGTATCTGTTCTCTACATGGGATTTACCTTTTCTTCTGGCGGTTAGAGTGAAAGAATATTTCCTTAATTCAAGGGGAAACAGAACCAGTAAAAATCCTGCTTCAATGTTTGCAAGAGCTGCCCTTTTGCCACTTGTCTCTTACTCAAAGCACTCAGGTTTTTGTGAGGTCTCCTTTGGAGCTCGAAGATGTTTTGATTTTTTTTTTTTTTTTTTTTTGCTTTTTGCTTTTTGCCTTTTAGGGCCATACCTTCAGCATATGGAGGTTCCCAGGCTAGGGGTCACATCAGAGCTACAGCTGCCAGCCTACATCACAGCCAGATCAATACAGGATCCAAGCCGCATCTGTGACCTACACCACAGTTCAGGGCAATGTCAGATCCATAACCCACTGAGCAAGGCCAGGGACTGAACCCACGTCCTCACGATTCCTAGTCAGATTCGTTTCTGCTGCACCATGACAGGAACTCCTGAAGGGGTATTTTTATCAGGCCTTTTGTTTTGATGGGCTCTAAGTTCCCTTGTTCTTTTGGCCCCATAATTCGTCTTAAATCTCTAATTCTCTTTTGTGGTCATCTTCTCATGAGTGAACACACACATGCAGATCTGCTGTTGGGTGGCCAATGTAACTCAGAATATTTGACTCACATCTGTGTTTCTCTTCTCTGTATGACATTGGTCCCTCAAGTCCTAGTTCTGTGGGTCTCTCCGTTCCCTTTAAACAGTATTTAGGAGTTCCCTTCATGGCTCAGTGGTTAACGAATCAACTAAGAGCCATGAGGTTGCGGGTTCGATCCCTGGCCTTGCTCAGTGGGTTAAGGATCCGGCGTTGCCGTGAGCTGTTGTGTAGGTTGCAGACGCAGCTCGGATCTCGCGTGGCTGTGGCTGTGGCGAAGGCCGGCGGCTACAGCTCCTGTTAGACCCCTAGCCTGGGAACCTCCATATGCCGCGGGTGCGGCTCTACATAAAGGCAAAAAGACAAAAAAAAAAAAAATTAAAACAGTATTTATATCTATACACACATATTGTATATACGGAGTATGTACAGACTATTTACAGAGTATCTACAGAGTATTGTATATACAAGTATTCTGTTATGTTGTTACACTATATATACAGACTTTAAAGCAAAGGTACAATACTCTGTATTCTATATACAGACTATTCATGGCCAGACTTTACAGTTATTCTGAGCAACAGAGCTGGGAGATAGTGGAAAGCTTACCAAATACAATGACCTGGAAAGCTAGTAAATATCTCCTAGTCTATAAGGATGCCTATGCAAAAATATTGGCCTTTCAGTTTATTGGGACAGGGATGGCTGATTGAATTAGTTGGGTTGGCTCATTCGCCTCCCTATCTAGAACAAGACGAACCCAATCCAGCCTCCCATCCATTTTCGCAAATAAAATTTTATTGGAACACATCCATTTCTTTGTGTCTGGTCTATAACCTCTGTCATAGTACAGTGACAGGAAATGCACCGCAGAGCCCTAAATCTAGGCGTTCTCATTGTGGCTCAGCAGGATCAGAATCTGACATAGTGTCCACGAGGATGCGGGTTCTATCCCTGGCCTCGCTCAGTGGGTTAAGGATCCGGCGTTGCTGCAAGCTGTGGCGTAGGTCACAGATGCTGCTTGGATCTGGCGTGGCTGTGGCTGTGGCGCAAGCCTGCAGTTGAAGCTCCAATTTGGCCTGTAGCCCAGGAACTCCCCTATGCCACAGGTGCAGCTGCAAAAAAGGAAAAAAAAGGTGGGGCCAACCTTTCCCCAACAATAGTTCATATTCATCAGCTGGTATATAGAATGTGTGTGTGTGTGTGTGTGTTAAAGGAAAGTACAACGTTTATTGCACGGCCTGTCAAAGGATATGGGAAGCTCACAGTGAAAACACCCAAACTCCTTGATGGTTTTCATAGAACTGGCTTTAAGGACAACCTCGGGGATGAAGGCTGCAGGATGCATGACTTTCTTCTGATGGGCTGGTGGGAAGGCCACAGTGATGTTTTGAGAAACTCCTTCCTCAGCCTCCTGGTTCCAGTCAGTCTGGGGTTTATGTGCTTCTGTTGAGTGGTCACCACGCATCAGCCAGAGTGGGGTTCTTATTTCCTGAAGAACAATTTGTCTCTGGACTTATGGAAGCCTGGATTCTTTCTGTCTCAGCCCAGAAGGTATTCAGGGAGTTTTAAAAGCTCTTTCTACGTAAATATCTCTGGTCCAGCAAGTCGCACCCACAGCCCTTGCTCTTTGTCAAAATTGCTCACTTGTCTGCTTTTTTTTTTTTTTTTTTGTCTTATCTAGAGCTGCACCCGCGGCATATGGAGGTTCCCAGGCTAGGGGTCTAACAGGAGCTGTAGCTGCCAGTCTACACCACAGCCACAGCAACGCGGGATCCGAGCCGCGTCTGCAACCTACACCACAGCTCACGGCAACGCCAGATCCTTAACCCACTGAGTGAGGCCAGGGATCGAACCTGCAACCTCATGGTTCCTAGTCGGATTCGTTAACCACTGAGCCACAACGGGAACTCCAGCTCACTTGTCTGTTTTAATGACGGATGGCATCGAAACATCCACGCGGTCACAGTCTCCAGTTTGGAGAATTCTTTGAGGTTGAAAATGAATCAGACGTGAAACGGAAATCGGCAGTGGTACATTCAAGGCGGTTTTGTGAGTCAAGAAAGGGAGCTTTTCTGGGAACCGCCTCCGTTCTCTTTGGATGGAACGTGCTGGGAGATGACGGGAGATGGAGAACGTAAGCACGCGTGGGATCTGGACTTCGGCATTTCCCATCAGCCTGGACGTGGAGCAGAACGGGAGCCACTGCAGGTGCCGACCCGTAGCAGCCCCAGCACGGAGTTCAGCGTGGGTTCCAGCAGCGAGCGCTCTGTGCTCGGGGAAAACTGGGAGAACAGGTCTGCAGATGGATAGGTAGTTGCAGGAGGTTTTGTGAGTCCAGTTCTCGCATCTCCTCATGTTTAGAAAAGCACTAAAATCTGTCAGTGACGACCGATGTCTGTGACTCGTAGTCAACTTCTGTGAAACGTGTGCCTGGCTGCGGGCACCTTCAGCTTTGTGACTTGAGGATCTGGACATTCAGCCTTGCCTCTTCCTCCTGGGCCTGCAGTTAGCGGACAAAAGAAAAGCTGTCTAGGTCATCTGTG
Organism: Catagonus wagneri; assembly: GCA_004024745.2. Lineage (NCBI taxonomy): Eukaryota > Metazoa > Chordata > Mammalia > Artiodactyla > Tayassuidae > Catagonus > Catagonus wagneri. Next base: position 4,813,758 of record PVHT021183672.1, read on the forward strand.
AGATGAGCCACTCCCAAGGGTGGGTCGCTGAGCCCCGAGGGAAGCCTGGCTCCCAGCTGAGGTGCAAGAAGCCTGGCCCCCAGCTGAGGTGCACATCAAAGGAGTGATTCTAGAAAGCCCGGACTTTTCCATCTTCCCACAGAAACTGGTTTTCTGTAAATCTTTCGTTCCCTCTACCCTCCCTTTGTTGCAGGAACTCTATACACTCGCTCCCCCTTGCCTGCTCCGAGTGGGTTCTCGGGGCCGCCTGAGATGCTGTCTCCTGGGCTCAAGTCCTCAATTCACCCCGAAGCAAACATCACTCTCCACTTGCAGATTATGCATTTTTTGGAAGTCGACATAAGTTTGACTGGGTCACTTTGCTCTATAGCAGAAGTTGACGGAACATTGTCAATCAACTATAATAAAAAAAATACAAAAAAAAAAAAAAAGAGTGCTCCCTTCTAGCAACTCTTAGAAGATAGGAAATTTCGTTTCGTTTCCTTGATGTTGCACTGAGTTTGCATTGAAGCCATACTTCCCGTAGCCTTTCCCCGGTTTCGCTTTGTACAGCCAAGACCTAAATGTTCCTCTGAGCAGAGGAGCGAGATCACAGATGTTATCGCATGGGGCTAATCTCATCCAAGCCGCGGGCATGCAGCCCCCAGAGAAAAGATAAGCTAGTGCCAGAGATCCTTGCTAGGAAAACAGAAGCGGAGTGTCCAGAACAGAGCAGAAAGACCCCTCTTAGCACAGAGGCTGATGTGTTTTAATAATTCTTAAGTTACTATGCAGAAACTGAGATGGAGTTGATTCCTAGATCTCGGCAATTGTGTGAACTTTCTGGTGAGATGCGCAGGGGTCTGTGGAATGGTCCAGATGCCTGCAATTTCTTTTCTCTTTTTTAATTTGATGGACATGCATATGGAAGTTCCTGGGCCAGGGGTTGAGTCCAAGTCACAGCTGCAACCTATACCAGAACGTTTAACCCACTGTCCTGGGCTGGGGACCAAACCTGCACCTCTGCAGTGACCTGAGCCGCTGCAGTCAGGTTCTTAGCCCACTCCGCCACTGAGGGAACTCCCACAATTTCTCTTTAATAAACAAGTCTGTGGTTTATAGTCAGTAACATGCGTTGGAGCACACAATGCATTTGCTTGTTTATAATGTAGAAGTTGAAGCTCCTTAGGGTTCCTCATGTCTAATTAAAAGCGGGTATGTCAGATAAACACATAGATGAGATTGGGAGTTCCCGTCGTGGCTCAGTGGTTAACGAATCCGACTAGGAACCATGAGGTTGCGGGTTCGATCCCTGGCCCTGCACAGTGGGTTAAGGATCCGGCATTGCCGTGGACTGTGGTGTAGGTTGCAGATGCGGCTCGGATCCCACGTTGCTGTGGCTGTGGTGTAGGCCGGCAGCTACAGCTCCTGTTAGACCCCTAGCCTGGGAACCTCCATATGCCATGGGTGCGGCCTTAGAAAAGGCAAAAAGACAAAAAAAAAAAAAAAAGACAGAGATCACTTACCTGTGGAAATAGATTGTACAAAATTTAAAGGAACTTATTTACCGAACTGAAACAGACTCACAAACATAGGAAAAAAACCTTAACGTTGCCAAAGGGGAAAGGTGGGGGCAGTGATAAATTAGGAGTTTGGAATTAACATGCTACTCTATATGAAATAGATAATCACCAAAGACCTCTTGTAAAGCACAGGGAACTATATTCAGTATCTTGTAATAACCCATAATGGAAAAGAATATGAGAAAGTATATACATGTGGATATGTAACTGAATTATTTTGCTGTTCACCTATACTTCAGTAAATTACCTATACTTCAGTTTATTTTAAATTTCATGATAGTTGATTTAAAAATCTTCTGTCAATTTCTGCTGTACAGCAAAGTGGCCTTGTCATACATATATGTATAGTCTTTTTCTCGCATTATCCTCCATCACGTTCCATCACAAGTGACTAGATGGAGTTCGCTCTGCTCTACAGCCAGATCTCATTGCTCATCCTCTCCAAATGCAGTAGTTTGCGTCCACTAACCCCAAACTCCCAGTCCATTCCACTCCCTCATCCCTCTCCCTCGGGAACCACAAGTCTGTTCTCCATGTCTATGAGTTTGTTTCTTTTCTGCAGATAGGTTCATTTGTGCCATATAAGTGATAGCAAGTGGTATTTGTCTTTCTCTTTGTGACATCATTTAGTCTGAGAGTCTCTCGTTCTCCATGTTACTGCAAATGGCATTATTTTTCATGGCTGAGTAGTATTCCATTGTGTATATATACCACATCTTCTTAACCCATTCACTTATCATTGGACATTTCGGTTGTTTACATAACTTGGCTATTATGAATAGTGCTGCTATGAATATAGGGATGCATGTATCTTTTTGAATGAAAGTTTTGTCCAGATATATGCCCACGAGTGAGATTGCTGGAACATATAGTTGTTCTATATTTAGTTTTCTGAGGCACCTGCATGCTGTCTTCCATAGTGGCTGTACCAGCTTACATTCCCACCAACAGTGCGGGAGGGTTCCCTTTTCTCCACACCCTCTCCTGCATTGGCTACTAGTCAACTTGTTAATGATGGCCACTCTGACTAGTATGAAGTGGTACCACGTTGTAGTTTTGATTTGCATTTCTCTAATCATCGGGGATGTTGAGCATTTTTTTCCATGTGCTTGCTGACCGTCTGTATGTCTTCTTTGGAGAAATGTCTATTCAGATCTTCTGCCCATTTTTCAATTGACTTGGGTTTTTTGTTTTTTATTTTTTTTCTGAGTGTACTTCAGTCTATTTTAAAAAAGATCTACTATGACTGTGAATCCTAAAAGCTTGATTCAAGGATCTGGTACCCCAAGTGGGTACCTATCAAGCACCTGTTTAAAGCAGGTGTGATTGCTTCTCCTACACCAGTCTCAGGCATACAAGACACACAAGCAACATGATTTCATTATGTACACTGGCTGTCTTCATCCAGCAGCGGCCAATGAAATAATGAAAATCTAGGGTTTATTTTATTTATTTATTTTTTTGCACATACAGCAATAGCAAGACATATTAGCTGTTACATATATTGTAGTTCTTACAGTATTAGTGACTTAGGATTCAAAAGTAACAAGGAAGAGCGACTACAATTTTTAATTACGAAGTGAGCAACTCTGTTTTCACTTGCAAATACTCACTTTTACACTGTGGGAGGCGAGGGAACAAGTCTTAATAACCAAGCATGCATAGACAGCAGCGATTCCCTTGTAATTTTACGAAGCTCTTTTCCCGCATCTTCAAAACATTAGGCACGAAATCACTTTAGCCAGTTGAGGAAAACCCACCCTCGGGAATATATTCTATGTTTTCACATATGATTGTACTGATGAAGCTAAGCACTGGGTTTCTTAACTTGTATGTAGGACCTAAGATTTGATGAGGAGACCGCGCTTGGCTTTTGTTCAGTCTTTTTTTTTGCACCTCACCTGTTCTGATCAACTTAGAAGCCACTGTCCGTCATGTCATGTAGGATGTCGCATAGGATGACAAAGTCTTACCGCGTTCCTTGTCCCATGTATTGAAAGCAATGCATCGTCTGGGGTTGATTTGGGGGACGCGTTGATTTCACAGACGGTGGGAGCAATTTCCACGCCCTCTCGCATCCATCCCATCGCCTCCTAACACCAGAGCCCAAGCCTGGCACTGAGGCATAGCCCTTGCTCTTTGTCCTCCGATTTTCTTTTCTAATCATCGTGGGTCACTTTATGACCTTCAGATGTAGGTACGTACTTTGAGGAGCATTGGGGCTTGATGGAGCATTCGTGTAGATCCGCAATTCTCAATTTATACACCTGCTGAGGGACCGCTGTCTAGGTTCAAACACGTTTGCTCCAAAGAGATTTTCCACCTCAGTTGTCAGGGAAGCACACAGTGGAAATTCTGTTTGAGGTCTCTCCACTGGACGGAACTCTAGCTGTGACAGTGTGACCAGGGGCCAAGTGTGGAAGATGTGATGACCCAGCGTTGTTGTTGTTGCTGGTTGATGTTAGTTGCAAAGATACTCATGTCCTACTTCCCTTTTATCTATAGCTTCCCACTGATCGCAGAGCAGAGCGCACTTGTCAACCACGGACATGATGCTTCAAAGTACTGCCTTGGCCACTTGCTCACGCGACGGTAAGCCTGTCCACCAGCGGCCTCATGTACCCGATTTCTGTTTTCTTTACATTACAGACGGGTCTGTTCATAAAATGCAAACTCCTCTTTCAAGGACACAAATGTAAAATACAAATACGATTGGCTTTCCCATCTACACCAACCCTCCCAGTCTTGTGAAATGTTCCAAATCGTTGTTCCTCTCTGTGGGTGTTCATCGTTGCATAGCGTTGATAAGTCGTATCTGGCACATGTGTTATTTTCCGGAAGTTGTAAAGCAGAGTGTCTTCTCTTCAACGTTGCTGGTGTCGCAGGCTGGATACGTCTTTGCTGTGGTGGGAGGTGAGTGCACACAGGAGGTTTATTTCCATCCCGTAGGTACAACAGCACCCTCAGTCACGACAACCCAAACTGTGTCTAGACATGGCCAGCTGTTCTCGGGGCTAGGGGGCCACATCGTCTCCCGTTACGAACCTCAGTTGTGTTCAATTTCCAATCTACCGGTAACCTTTCCGTTAGAATAGCAGCAATGATGAGGGCAAGGGCCGTATTGTATTTAGATATGAATTTACACAGGGCTAGAGCTGTAACCTGCATTATCACAGGTCCTCGAGCGGTATCTATACCCGAATCCAGTGATGAAAAATTCCTCAGAGGAAGAGCAGGTAAGTTTTACGCATCGCCGCTCTCTTATTTCCAGAGGTGATGGTTTCTAGAGACGAGAACGTAGCTTTGACCCCCGCGTAAGGCTTGGAATGCACATATGTCTCAATGATGATAATGGGCAAAGACATGACACAGAGCCTGCCCCTCTCCCTGGGAGATACGTCCTGGGTTTTTCTTCCATAACTCCAGGCTCGCAGCCGAGAAGACCAGTTATCACCCAAGTGATGGATTTGCACAGTGAAAGTCGTCCACCTCATTTCACCTTGTGTCAACAACCAACTCCATGTCTTGCGTCCAAATACCCTAGGGCCACACGTCTCCCTTAGCTGCGCAGTTTGTTTCCTCTAAAGAACGGTGGGCATCCGCCTCTTAGCAACCTTCCTACTTGGTGGTTTCCTACTTGAGTCGGGACAAGGAGGATGTCCCCGGAAACTCGGGTTTCAGGCTGCTTACAAAACATCTTTGCTCTAAGGTGTACAGTTTCCCTGCTGACAGGTGTCTGTTTCACATTGTACCTCAAGAATGGCACTGTCGGGTTAGGCCCCTTCTCAGCACTTGGGCGGGAAAGGTGGGTGGGTGGGGGTGGACCCTGGGCAAATAGGAGCAAGCTGCCCACAGAGTTTTAAGGATCAGCACAGGCATAAGCCCAGCTGCAAAGACAGGGCTCCCCTTAGCCACGCAGTACCATGAGCGAGTGACAAAGCTGCCCCAGCGGGGGACCCAAGCAAATGAGGTCTCATTGCGTTGGGTGAGTTCTGAGTACGGTCAACAACAGTGGACCACTGAAATAAGGCAGGGGCGTGGCCAGGTGGGTTCTTGAGGAACGTGGCCTTGGCCGCTGCCGAGCGGGCGAATGTGGCTCCAGCGGGGGGCTGGGGAAGCGGGTGCGGGGGCAGGGGACGCTGCTCACGGGAGGAAAGAAGGAGGGTTGGATGCAATTGAGACGTGGGGTTCATTTCGGAAGTAGAACTGATGGTCCTTGGTGGTGGATGAGAGGCACCTTGGCGGCTGGGGACAAGAGGAATCTGTTAGGTCTCTTTCATGGTGACTTATTTGGCGGAGTGGGCTCATTTTGCAGAAATGGTAAAAACGGGGGCCGCAGAGGGAGTTGATTTTGCAGGTCATCCTAAAGCAGTTCTCTCTGGTACATGTCAGGTGGGACCTGCCTGTACGTACGGATGCGCAGATGATGTCAGTATCTGGAGCTTTTCGTGGACGTTGTGGTCCCGTGTGTGTGTGTGTGTGTGTTGTATATTTCAAATTGTTTTTGAAGTCAAGGCAGCTGATGCTGGTCTTTGTCCAAATGATCCCATACGCCTGTGTAGAAGAGCACAGGACTCATGAATGAGTCGCTCAGCATCTTGTGTCCAGAAGGAAATGGGAGCAGAATCAGAATGTGCATCCAGAGAGAGATGGATATATAGACATCTGGTATACCTCTGTGGGGGACTCCTGTGTGTCCTTGAAAAGGAAAGACGTCAGTCTTTCCACGTGGGTGCGTAATCCTGGTGCAGCATGTGATATTAGGTGAAAAATAAGCATGCGGTGATTCTTTATTATGGTTTGCCAGAACCAGCAGATTTATTTTAAGGAATGGTTCACATGATTGTCTGGACCAGTGAATGTGAAACTTGAAGGGTTGGCCAGCAGCCTGGAAACTCATGCAGAATTTCGACGTTACCGTTTTGGGGCAGAATTCTGTTTTCTCCAGGAATGCTCAGGTTTTGCTCTTTCGGTCTTGCACAGATAGGATGAGACCCGTCCATGCCATCAAGGGTCATGATTCTCCTTTACTTAGAATCCACTGAATATAGGAGGTGTGAACTCCATCTACAAAATACCTTTGCTGCAACATCCACGTGTTTGACTGAAGGTCTGGGCGCCACCACCTCGCCAAGTAGACACAGAAAATCAGCTGTCGAAATTCTATTTACGTGAAAAGAAAAATGACCGTGCTGGGTCTACAATGTAATGATACGATATAGGAGTTCCCGTTGTGGCTCAGCAGAAACAGATCTGACTAGCATCCATGAGGATGCAGGTTCGATCCCTGGCCTCTGTCAGTGGGTTAAGGATCTGGCACTGCCGTGAGCTGGGATGTGGGTCGCAGACGCTGATCAGATCCCATGTTGCTGTGGTGTAGACGGGATTCAACCCCTAGCTTGGGAACCTCCATATGGGCACCCCCCAAAAGCAAAAGAAAACGAGCAGGATGATACGTAGCCAATTTTTACGCTGATTAAGAGATTTATCTCTGGGATTGAACTGGGTTGAGAGAGTATGAAGGATGTCTGCCAAAACTGTGAGGCTGAAGATATTTCACTGGAATTCAGCCATTGCTGCAAAAGGAAAAAGTGTCAGTTGTATTTTAGGTATTGATAGATAATTGCATATCTGTACATCATCTATTTATAGCTATCATCTATCTGTAGCTGTATTCTATTTTGTCTCTCTCTATCCATCTGTTTACTATATTTAAAAATCCTAAGGAATTTTGTGTTTTAAAACAAATTTGACTTTGCAGCGTATCTTTTATCAAAATTCATTTGCATAGAGGTTGGAATACATAAAAGTTAAACCTTTATTATGGGGAACGAGGGCGTGATCGGAGCTCCCTGGTGGCTCAGTGGGTTGACCATCTGCCATTGTCACAGCAGCAGCTCAGGTCACTGCCTTGGCGTGGGTTTGATCCCTGGTCCAGGAATTTCACCATTCCATGGGTGTGGCCAAAAAAAAAAATGGCATAAAAACAGTGTTTGGAGACTGTGTTTTCTAAACACATGATTAAACAGTCTGCTACTTAGGGGTCATTAATTAAATTGTGATATACTTACATCCTTTGAGACACTGAGTCCTTTTAGAAGGCTAAGGGACATCTGCCATCACTGGGAAGACGCACAGAAGTTACGCCGATAACGTAAAGGAGTGGTCCGTACTCCTGGGTTCATTCAGGACCCTGGGGACAGACACAACCCTCCTGCCAGAAGGTTCAGATCTCTCTCGCGCTGTGTCCCAGCCCTGTGATCCTGGGCAACCTCCCTCATCTGTGTTTGCCTCTGTTTCCTCGTGTGCCAGTGAAGCTCAGAACAGAAGCCCTCCTTCACCTGCGAGGGTGGGGGCAAGAACGAGAAGTGTCGCTGGCACCTGTGTCTGTCCCACGGTGTCTGGGGAGTTGCACATTCAGGGAGATTCACAGAGCAAAGCGCAGGAGAGAAAGTCCTGAGGTGATGTACGGTGGTCCCCTCTAGGGCTGGATCTGCTTACCCGTCCATCTGTCTACACACACACACATGCACACACACACCCCAGAGCAAACTTACCTGGGAAAGAGTCTTGGGAAACTTTATCTCCTTTGAAACATCTAGAGGCTGCTGGCCAAGAGCAAAACAGTGCCGTGGGAGAAAGCACAGTCCTTGAAAACCTAATGAAGAATATTAGTGTTGAGGGGGAGTTTTGACTCTGCAGCAGCTTCAGTGTTTGCTGCGGGGTTTGAAGTGTTCTTCATGGTATCAGACGTGCGCTGGTGCTGGAATTGCTGAGAAACCGGAAAAAGATGCAGAGTAGGACTAGGAAATGTGGGGCGGCGATTTAATGGTAAGAGAGACGCATGGTCAAAGACTGGGTCATGATGAGAAGCTGTTACACAACACGGAGAAAGCCCATCCTACATTTAAGGAGACAGATTTGAACTTGAGACTTTTTTCCTTCTTCCTTCCTTCCTCTTTCTCTCATTCTTTTTTTTTTTCTTCTTTTTCTTCTTTTTAGGACTGCACCTGTGGCATATGGAAGTTCCCAGGCTGCACACTGAATCAGAGCTATAGCTACCAGCCCACACTACAGCCAGGCAATGCAAAATCTGACCATTTTGTAGGTCAAAATCTGTCACTTATACCACAACTCACAGCAATGCCAGATCCTTAACCCACTGAGCGGGGCCAGGGATCGAACCCACGTCCTCGTGGATGTTAGTTGGGTTCATGACTGCTGAGCCACAACAAGAACTCCTGAGCTCTAGGCTTTTATTCAGCCGTTCACAGTTTTTCTGGTATGAGAACAGTGGTTTTGACATCAACAGATGTGGCTTCTAAGAGGTAAATTTTGTTATAAACCACTGAGGGGGAAATGTAATCCCAGGTAAAAAGAAAGTATGCCTGAATCTTCAGCGGACCTCAATTTATTGTTGCTTATCTTTTCAAGATAATATATTGTTTGGAAAGAAGGCTTTGTAAAAAACAAAACAAGAAAAACAGAAAAGAGTCAAATGATTCATTTTTATGAACCCTATTATGGTTGCTTTATAGGACTTGATTGTGCTTGGCAGTAATACATCAGGGTAATCACATTAAACGTGTTTGGACAGAGAGGTTGTACTCTGAGGCAACGTGGGGAAGAGCTTTTCGCATAGGACAAAGGAAACCCAATGCAGTGCCTTAAACGGAGTCCTTATATAGTCAAACAAAATACGTAATGGGTAAAACTGCAGTATTGGAAATCATTTTGGAATTCATTTTGTGAACCATTTGTTTTGTTGATGGCAGCCAAGTTTTCGGGTAATCACAGGCTACAGAATAGGTTAAAGCGAGACTTGTTCCATTCTGAGTACTATTTTTAAAGGGAAAATGTGACCGCGGTATGGGGCGCAGGCATACCTGAGTATGAAAAGAGCTTGCAAAGCTGCTGTTCCCATGTTAAGGAAAGTTGTGCTTGGCAGATAGGCCTACATTCCAAACGAGGGACAAGCAAATACACAAATATGCTCTTACAAATCTTTTCGAGGGGGATTCTGTTTTTTTAAAGACTCTTATTATACCTGAGGACCAAAACAGAAAATTAAGGTACCCCAAAGGAAGTTTCTGATTCAGTTCCTTTCATCCGATTTGTTCCTATGGCAAAGAACTGCCCACATGCCACCCAAATTGTTTGTTCTCTCCTGTCGCAGCTCTGTTTTATTGGGCTTCACTTTATTGTACTTCATAGATACTGTGATTTTTTTTGTTTGTTTGTTTTTATTTTTTTACCCATTGAAAGTTGCTGGCAACTTTGGATGGGGCAAGGCTCTTGGTGACATTTTCCCGACAGCATTAGCATATTTGGTGTCTCTGTGTGTCACACGTGGGTAATTCTCGCATGTCTCAGACATTTTTATTATGAGTATATTTGGTGTGTGATGTGTGATCAGTGGTATTTGAGGGCATTTTGCAGAAAGATTCTGACTTGGATCCTGACTCACTGGAGGCTCAGAGCCGGTTAGCATTTTTCAGCCATGAAATATTTTTTTCATTAAGGTATAGGCTTGATGTCTTTATTCATTTAGTTGTGCCCGCAGCATGAGGAGGTTCCTGGGCCCGAGACTGAGCTCACGCCACAGCAGCGACCTGAGCCATAGCAGTGAGCATTCTGAGTCCTTAAAATCGTTAGGCCACGGGAACTCCCTGCATTTTTTTTTTTTTAAGACATAGTACTACTGCACACTTAATAGACCTCAGTCTATTGGAAACCTAACTTCTGTATGCATGGAGAAACCCAGACGTTTCATGCGACCCTTTTGTTGTGATACTTGCTTTATTGTATCTCCGAGGTGTACGCCTATTTGAGTCTGGCAGCTGGACGGTGCTGCAGAGCCAAAAATGAAACTGTGTAGTTGAAAATAACAAAGTTACGAGTAGCCTGGGTCCCTGCATGACCCTGTGGAGCAGAGCCCAGCAATGAACCTGAAAAACGGGAGGTGGGCTTTTCTGTTGAGAGCCCTTGCCTTTTGAGATTTTTATATTACAGCACTGTGACATTTTGGCTGAAAAACACACCCTGTAAGATTTATGTTACCCTGTCTTTCTTCATGGAAAGTCTAGTCATTTCACTATGAGATGCAACACTAATGTTTTGAAGGCATTCTATTCCTAGTATATGTTTGGATGGGAAAATATGTAACTTTATTATTATCCTAAAATTTCCCTTAGGATAGGATAATTCTCTAAAGCCGAAGCTGTCCCTCCGAATGCTTTCTGGAAGCAAATAAAGTAGCATTCATGTTTTCTCATGCTTGCTTATACATGGCTGCAAGGATAGTCCTTTATTTTTTTTTCATTTTTATTAAGTTCAAGAAGTTCATGTTTCATTACAGAGTGACTGAAATGTTTGAAAGATCATCAGACTGAAATCAGAGAACCCATGTTGACTGTGGGCTCTGAAGACTAGGGGCTAATTAATTAGTATCTGATTAATAGTTTTTATGTATGGAATAAAATGACATCAAAATATTAAAAAAGTCTAGAATAGATGTAAAACATAGCGAATCTGCTACTCATCAGCCTGAAGTGTTTAGTTCCTCTGCTGTAACATAAACAAGGTTTTGATGTTTTATCGCTATAGAAAAAGTAAAGTCAGTTCAAGTGATATTTTATTACCACCTCAACCATTAGGGTTTTAGGTGTGTTGAGGGAAAAGTGGAAAGCTACACTGGAAGATTATTTTAAACCAAGTTATCAAGGCTCTAATTTTTAACCAGAATCCAGCAAATAACTTATTTTTTCAGTATGGAAAATACACAGATATTTATGCCAAGGTTTTCTTTTTTCTTTCTTTCCTTTTTTTTTTTTTTTGGCTGCTTCCACAGCATGTGGAAGTTTCTGGGCCAGGGATTGCACTGTGCCAAAGCAGTGACCCAAACTCCTGCAGTGACAATGCCAGATCTTTAACCCACTGCACCACAGGGGGACGCCCGAATTTTTTATTTTACATAGAATACGTATGGATTTCTAGCTACTGGTTTTCTTTGATTTTTTTGTCACGTGCCCTCTTCATTTATTTTATTCCCGACATGCACAAACTAGTGTTGTGGCTCAGCGGGTTAAGAATGCAATGTTGTCTCCATGAGGTTGTGGGTTTGATCCCCGGCCTGACGTTGCCGCCAGCCCCAGTGATGGCCTCAAATGTTGTTCAGATCTGGCGTTGCTGTGGCTGTGACATTGACCTCAGGTATACTTCTGATTTGACCCTTAGCCTGGGAACTCCCTTATGCTGCAGGTGCGGCCCTAAAAAGAAAGGGAGGAAGGAAGGAAGGAGCATCTGTTTTTCTAGTCAGCATTGTATTTTCTGATATTATTTCCTTTCAATTTTTGTAGGGTTGGGGCACTGCTGCCAGCATTTTTGTGATCCTTAATTCCCCATTCTATCCCGGTTCTATTTCCTTGCAAATGTCTGCAAATGACATGACCAGTTACTGCATCTCCTCCTGTTGGGCTTGAATTCATCCTCTCACTTGAAGTTCTAGGTTTAAATTACTACCGTTTCACAACACATTTAGCTTTTTTTTTTTTTAAATCCTGAGCTTTTGTTTCATTACCTAATTTCCAATGGGAGTTTCCACTGTTTTTCAGCAGATTAAGAACCTGACATAGTGTCCATGAGGATGTGGGTTCACTCCCTGGCCTCACTCAGTGGGTTAAGGATCCAGTGTTACTGCCCACTGTGGCGTAGGTCAAAGATGTGACTTGGATCTGGTGTTGCTATGGCTGTGGCGTAGGCCTGCAGCTGCAGCTCCCTTTCAACCACTAGTGTGGGAACTTCCATATGCTGCAGGTATGGCCGTAAAAAGCAGAAAAGAGGAATTTCCCTTGGTGGCTAGTGGTTAATGAATTCAACTGGGATTCATAAGGATGCGGGTTTGACCCCTGTCCTTGCTCAATGGGTTGGGGATCCGGTGTTGCCATGAGCTGTGGTGTAGGTCACAGACGTGGCTCAGATCCTGCAGTGAGGTGGCTGTGGTGTAAGCCTAGGAACTTCCATATGCCTCGAGTACAGCCCTGAAAAAGCAAAAAAAGAAAACAAAATGCACAAACTTCCAAAGGGCTACTTTTGATTTGCATTTTGAATACATTTTTCTGATCACAAACGTGGGGCAGTTTCAACAGGCATACTTGCCTATTTCACTGACAAATCCAGTAAGTGCACACATGAAATCTGAATAGTTGTTGATTGAAGATATATATATTTTTACAAAAATTAAACAGTAATTCCAAAAATTAAATAATTTCCATTTGTTTATCATTAAAAGATAACTATTCTACATCAGAATACAACGCAGTATTCATCCCATCCTAAAAATAACTGCACCATGGACACTAGCATTTAAAATTGTGATCACGGGGGAGTTCCCGTCGTGGCGCAGTGGTTAACGAATCCGACTAGGAACCATGAGGTTGTGGGTTCGATCCCTGCCCTTGCTCAGTGGGTTAAGGATCCGGCGTTGCTGTGACCTGTGGTGTAGGTTGCAGACGTGGCTCGGATCCTGCGTTGCTGTGGCTGCAGCGCAGGCCAGTAGCCACAGCTCCGATTAGACCCCTAGCCTGGGAACCTCCACATGCCGCGGGTGCGGCCATAAAATGACAAAAGGCAAAAAATAAATAAATAAATAAAATAAAACTGTGATCACGGACAGTTGATTTATTCTGAACATTTTACAACATTCTTCCTCTTTTCTAAGTATTTAACCACTGAATTACTCTCTGTATCCTTTAGTGCGAGTATCAGGCTTCTTGCTTTCAGGATATACTATTAGCTCCTCCGTTTACAATCGTTGGGCTTTTTTCTTCATTTGCCACTTGGCTTTGCTTGCAGACCTTTAGTGAGTTTGATATTGAAGTACCTTGTATACAATTTTTCTGAAGAATTATCACAGGTTTCACCTAGGTATTTTATACACTTGTCTGTTGTATCTAAAAATGTCTAAGTGTATAGATGTTCAAGCTGGTTTAAAATCTTTTTTTGGCAGGTATTTTATGGAACACCAAATCTGGCCCCTTTGAAAGCTCTAGTTAAACAGTGAGGTAGGGGAAGGCTGACATGACGATGTGGGCAACACTGAATACTGAACATGGACCCTCCGTCGTGATGTAGGTTCAGCAGGAATGCAGACGGAGGGAGTTGCATGCATGCATGTGTGTCTCATTTTACAAGAGGTTTATACAGGAGCTGCCTTTTAGGTTGTATAAATGCACATAGTCCCGCATGATCATTATTTTTCTGTTGCTCAGTAAAATACTGCTCCTTTTATTTTTAATTTTTTTTTTGTTTTTTTGCCTTTCTGTAGAGCCGCACCCGCGGCATATGGAGGTTCCCAGGCTAGGGGTCTAACAGGAGCTGTAGCTGCCGGCCTTCACAGCCACAGCAACGCGGAATCCGAGCCGCGTCTGCAACCTACACCACAGCTCACAGCAACGCCGGATCCTTAACACACTGAGCGAGGCCAGGGATCGAACCCGCAACCTCGTGGTTCTTAGTCGGATTCGTTAACCACTGAGCCACGAAGGGAACTCCAGTACTGCTCCTTTTAAACCCAACCAACATGGTAAGACCACCTCAGAGCTGCCTGAGTATTTATGAGCAGAAATCATCTGCAGGTTTTCTTTAGAATACAGAGCATAGCAGATTAAAAGACAGCTTCATTAAGGTTTAAGATGAACGCCCAACAGCTTTTCTGGGTGTAGAATTTCCTGCACAAGTCTGAGTAGATAGATTAGTGCCAACCCAAAGAATAATGTAATTAGAAAAAGGTATAAAGATGGTCACAGACCAACACCATCAGCTTCCTAAAAATAGTGCTAGTTTTCCCACTGGGAACTACCAGAAGTGATGTGTGTAGCTTTCAAGAACAAGGTAATTTCGTCTGCCATCTTTCATGTCTTCATTTCATAGCATTCAAAATGCATCTGCCATGAAAAATACGCAGAGCTTGGAACATGAATAAGGGATCCGAATACGTTTCATCCTGAAGGTTTTCTGTCTTCAAACATCTGACCACCTCTGGCATCCTAGGTGTGCGATAAACTGAGTTTCAAAGGATTAAGAACGTAACCTGCAGGGAATAGAGATAGAGAAAGCTCATATTTACTCTGCAGATCAAACGCCTACCCTCTCATTCTCTGACCCCAAGAGAGACATGTCATCCCACCTGGAAAGCTTACCGCCAACTCTGAGGAATCAGGATTATGGGTATTAATATAGAGATTCCTATTACAGAATAATAATCTTTTACCAAAAAAAAAAAAAACAAACAAAAA
>PVHT021183672.1:4833662-4846431 GCA_004024745.2 Catagonus wagneri
CATTAGTTTTTTAGAAGCATGTTGTTTAGTCTCCATGTAGTATGTTTTCTCTCATTTCCTTTCCTGTGGTTGATTTCTTGTTTCATGCCTTTGTGGTCAGAGAAGATACTTGAAATAATTTCTATACTCTTAAATTTGCTGAGGTTAGCTCTATGCCCCAGTATGTGGTCTATCCTTGAGAATGTTCCATGTGCACTTGAGAAGAATGTATATTCTGATTTTTTTGGATGTAATGCTCTGAAAATAGGTCTAACTTTTCTGTTGTGTCATTTAAGGATCTCTGTTGCCTTACTAATTTTCTGCCTAGAGGATCTGTCCATTGATGTGAGTGGAGTGTTAAAGTCTCCTACAATTATTGTATTGCCATCTATTTCTCCTTTTATGTCTGATAGTACTTGTTGTAGATACCTGGGTGCTCCTATATATTGACAATTGTAATATCCTTTTCTTGAATGGATCCTTTAACCATTAAGTAATGTCCTTCTTTGTCTTTCTTTATGGCCTTCATCTTAAAGTCTATTTTGCTGAATATGAGTATTGTTACTCCTGCTTTCCTTTCTTGTCCGTTGGCATGAAATGTCTTTCCCCATCCCCTCACTTTCAGTCTATCTGTGTCCTTTGGTCTAAGGTGAGTCTCTTGTAGGCAGCAGATTGCAGGTTTTTCTTATTTATCTATTCTCAGGCAACATCCTTAATTTGAAAAAAAAAAAAAAAACAGTGGACTACATGGAGTTCCCATTATGGCTAAGTGGTTAATGAATCCGACTAGGAACCATGAGGTTGCGGGTTCAATCCCTGGCCTTGCTCAGTGGGTTAAGGATCCGGCGTTGCCGTGAGCAGTGGTGTAGGTTACAGATGCGGCTCAGATCCTGCGTTGCTGTGGCTGTGGCGAAGGCCGGCAACTACAGCTCCTGTTAGACCCCTAGCCTGGGAACCTCCATATGCCACGGGTGCGGCCCTAGAAAAGGTAAAAAGACCAAAAAAATAAAAGGTAGAATACAGAGATTCAAGAAAAAGAAGTAATGGGGAGCCAAATTTGTTCTCTATTCCAGCTTTATTTTCCTTGAGGAAGTTTGTCTTTTGGAGACTTGACTGTGAAGAGGATTAGTTTGGTTTTACGAAGAATGATTTTGCTCTAATGCTTGTAAACACCCTAGGCCAACTATACAGCGAGGTATCCGATCTTTTTCGTGGGCTATATGGAAGTGAGGAAGGGTGCATACTTAATGTAGATTGTGAGGCATCTTACAAATAGATATCAACTTGTTGGCACCTGGAAATTTTTACAAGGTACCAAGGCAGGTGATCAGGAGACAAGGTTTTGAGCTCAGGTGGGAAAAAAAAAAAAACCACAAGCTCATGATTCTAATCTTGAAGATATCAGAAAATGAAATCCTGGTTCATCTTCTTCCCAGTATTCCAAACGAGCATGGAGACATCTTGAGTCTAGGCCAGCTCCACATCTCCCAAACAATTTAAGGGAGAATTGCAGTAATTTTCATAAATAGATTTCTTCTGTTCGAATCAAGAATTTCTCAATTTGGAGTGAATAGATGCCAGCTATGAAATTGAGGCTAGATAAGCAGCGAGGTTCTACTGTAGAGCACGGGCCACTCTGTCCAGTTGCTTGGGGTAGACCATGATGGAACATAGTGTGAGAAAAAGAATCTCTATATATGTATGACTGGGTTACTTTGCTGTACAGCGGAAATCAACAACATTATAAATCAAAAGTAATCAACCGTAATTTTTTAAAAAAGAAAACTTCTCAAGTGACACAAAGAAATGGAAAACGATATCTCAAGTAAAAAGAAAACTCTTCAAGGTTAACTTACAGGGTGCTCTAATTATCCTCCTATTTTGGTTTGCATCTATAAACTAAACCTGTAACTATTGAGGTCATGGTACCCTCTTCCAGTGACCAAGGACAGGAACAAGAAGTCATGTTCATTCACCTTCTACAAGCAGGAATGTGTAGTGCAACCATTTGTATAGGAAGGCTTCGATAAAACGGTCTCTGATACACTTTTCATTTACATTATATCATCTCATTTATTTTTCATCTGTGGGTTTTATCACTGAAACCTAATGATGTTAGCCCATCACTGAAAGTAATGGATCAGCCTTACCTAATTCATAAAATAAGGCGCTACCAGTTGATTGGCTTTTCTCCATGAAAGAAGCTTTATTACGAACCAGTAATACTAGAGTTGAAGCTTAAATAGGCCCCTGAAAGATCTCTGTTTCACACACAAGATTGCTCACTCAGGAAACTGACAGATACTTGTGGTCCAGCAACAGATGATGTTTGCTTTGCCTCCGTGAAAAATAAATGGCAGGGGCTTCCCGGATGAAGCAGAGAACGTGGGCCAGGAGGCATGTCTAGTTCCCCCTTGCAAGGTCTCTATTCATAATGTGCATCTTATACGATGATAATGTGTTACATGATTTATAGGCGCTGCGTTGTTTTCTAGGATGTCATTTGCATTTTTGCATTGACTTTAAGCCGGAGCTCTTAGAGACTCATCAATTAATGAAGGCTTCCTAAGTTAATTTCTCAGCACGAAGTGCTTCTGTAAAACCTCTCTGCGGGACCCACGAGGTCATTTGGCAAAGAACGAGCGGGCTGTTTTTCTTTTACAAAGTTTCATCTGACCTCAGGGTAGAAGAAAAAAATAGACAAACTACTGCAAACGATTGGACAAAAGCTGTTCCATCAAAGGAGCCTTATTTTTTTCCTTGGAATGGTTTTCTGTACCTCCGGTTCATTCACTCTGAGTCCATGCTCCTTGGTTCCTTTCTGTCCTTCTCCCACATAAAATGTCCCTAAGCAGGTGCTTCCCTTTTACACACGAGAGCAACAGTCATGGCAACTCCAAACGACAGCTTCCCAAATCTACAGATATTTCAGGCAACATTCAGGCTTCCATCACCTCCTTGTTACGGCTGCCTTTACTCCTCATCTCATTCTTATGCTTTGCCCACCTCCTGGTTAGGAATCACTCTGGGACACCCTTTTGGATGTGACAGAGTGACGTCTGCTCACTTTCTGTTTCGACTTCATCCTGTATTCCGTCCTCTTAAAAGACTCGGTGTTGCAAAGATCTCACTTGGCCCAGAGTTCCCATTGCGGCTTCAGTGGGTTAAGGATCCGGTGTTGCCCCAAGCTGCAGTGTAGGTCGAAGGTGTGCTCTGATCTGGCGTGGTGGTGGCATAGGTTGCAGGTGCAGCTCCGATTCACCCCCTAGCCCGGGAGTTTCTATATGCCGCAGGTGTGTCCCTAAAAAAAAAAAAAAAAAAAAACAAGCAACGACTAAACACTTTCAAAGCCTCCTTTCATTGTGTATTTACCTGATTTCTGTGTAATTGAACCCTCTTCCTTTCACACTGCTTTCTTTGGAAATTCCTTTTTGAGATGTTGGGAAAGCTTCAATGCCACCTGAACCATAACATTCACCTTGCTTGGTCCCCTCTAATCTTTCTTCTAGTGCCATGCGTTCAACCTCCTTTCCGAAAAAGCTGCTCCTAGGCTCCGGTCTTCAGTCCAGAGCAGTATCATGCCTCATGGGGGAGCTCATCATGTCTCAAAGTGGAAAACTCGCCTTTGATTTTATGCTCTTGTTTATCTTACTTTGTAACTTTTTTGTTATCGTTGATTTACCTTGTTCTGTCCATTTCTGCTGTACAGCAAGGAGACCCAGTCACACACGTGTACACATTCCCTTTCTCATATTATCTTCCATTAGGGTCTATCCCAGGAGACAATAGAGTTCCCTGGGCTGCACAGCAGGACCTCGTTGCTGATCCATCCTCAGTGTCATAGCTTGCATCTACTGACCCCAAACTCCCAGTCCATCCCATGTCTTTTTTTTTTTTTAATGAAGTATAGCTGATTTAAAATATATAACTTCAGGTGTACTACATAGTGATTCAATATTTCTATAAGTTACAATCTATGTAAAAGTATTACAAAATATTGACTCTGTTCCTGGGGTGCTCTTCAGTGTATCTTTGCAGCTTATTGATCTTATACGGAATAGTTTGTAGTGTGGTCTCTCCTGAGCCGTGGAAACACATGGCAAAGTTGTTTCATAGTTTGTTTAGAGACCCTGGTGCTGATTAACCGGGATCAGTTATTTCTTGTAAATTAGAAAATAGAGATTGAAACAGATATTAAATGGGAATGTCATCTTGTAACATTAATTCTAGACTTTATGATCTCCCAGGGAACTGTCAGTGTGTATGATTTTGCCCATGGCTACATGGCATTAAGACCAGCCTAAAGAACCGTTCAATATGTTTTCATGGTACAGAATGCTTAGAGCCCAATAAAACCAACACTTTAAAAATAGTATGAGAAAATTAGTGCCAGTGTTTTAATGAAGAGACGTATATATTCAGTGATTCATCCAAAGAAGATGTTCAAATGGTTTGAGAGTCAATAAAAATTTACCATCAAAATTCCTCTTTTAATGAAAGTGGAATTGAAGAATATTTTAGAATGCACTACTCATTGTTTTAAGTAGAATGTTTTTTTCCTCTTTGTGAGAATAAGCCATGAGATAAAAGAGGAAATCTCAAAAATACTGGAGTAGTTCTCACTGATGCATGATTTATGCATAATTCTACTGGGTTTTATTTCACAAAGACTTTACTTTGCATTAAATCGATATCCTGTTGTGGACTGTTTTACCCCGTAATGTCTGAGAATTGGGGGGGAAAATTCGATTCCGAGAAGAACCTCACACTGTCACTTGTATGGCAGAGTCCTTTAATTTGGGTGGAAATGCCGCTGGCTTCCTTATCACATGTCCACATGTGTCTGCATGCAGCTGCACATGACAGAGTTCTGTCCTCGGGCATGAACTTGGCTTTCATAACATAGTTAGGGTCTAGGAAGAGTCAGAACAGAGATAAGCTCTCCACGTTCCTCTGTCCATCTTGGGAGACAAGTTAGATCTCATCTAGAACATTCCTCAATTCCTCCCTTTGTGGGTTTGGAGACAAAAACCAAGGAGATCTTCCCAAAACTGTGAGTGTAGGTAGATCTTCCTCTTTGAGCACGGAAGACCTATGGGCCAGCCGAACCCAAGGGGATGTGACCTTGGACGAGCGCTGACCAAGAGAGAACTTAAGTGCCAAGAGAGAACTTAAGAGCACCCTAGTGTTGCCTTGACTTGCACCCTTCCCCAGGATTTCACTGTTGCCTGGGAGGAGGGCCGCCAAGTTGGGTACCTTTCAATACAGGACAATGCACATCCAAGGAAATGAACGCAGTGTCTACCAAGAGAAGTCCCAGACTAGGACACTGAGGATGGATAAGCAGTGAGGTCCTGCTGTGCAGCACAGGGAACTCTGTCCAGTCTCTTGGGATGGACCAGGATGGAAGATCCTACGAGAAAAAGAAAGTGTAGGTTTGTATGACTGGGTCATGACGCTCTGCAGCTGACACGGACATAATATTTAATTCAACTCTCCTTTAATAAATAAATAAATATATATATATATATATATATATATATATATATATATATATATATATATATAATAAAGAGATGAAATAAAGAGCCGGAAAACCAGTGCAGTGTCTTGGTACCAGAATGGAAGAGTAGAATTAAGAGTTGCTTGGGTACACGTGCAAACTATCCAAGGGCTTCCTAGAGGCTGTTAAAGGCAAAGTCTTAAAATGTGCTAGGCTCTTTTCGTGGAGCTGTTTTTTTTTTTAGGATAATTTATCATTTTTTTAAATTTATTTTTTTCCGTTATACCCAGCTGCACAGTGTGTTGAGAGGGTTACACACACATACATGGATTCATCACAAGTGGTTAGACATAGCTCCCAGTGCTATGCAGTAGGATTGGATCAGGAAGATGTGGTATATATACACAATGGAATACTACTCAGCCATGAACAAGAATAAAATAATGCCATTTGCAGCAACATGGATGGAATTAGAGACCCTCATACTGAGTGAAGTAAGTCAGAAGGAGATAGACAAATACCACATGATATCACTAATATCTGGAATCTAATAGACTGCACAAATGAACCTTTATGCAGAAAAGAAAATCAAGGACGTGGAGCTGTTTTTTTAACAGGCTGGAGAGGCGGATTGTTTTCTAGGCAGTGGTGGCCTCTGCCACGCCCCCATGCGGTGAACACGCTGTGACTGCATTACAAGTTAGTGCAGGAAATGCAATTTCAGGGGTTTTCTTAAGCATTCTCTTCTGTAAAGGCATTTCCCATATCAGCTGCTCTGAGCTGAGCTCCTTGAACTTTTGTTCCCCCTTGCTTTACACGTGTGTATTTTTTGGAGGGGTTCAGAAAATTCAAGGAGGCACGGTTCTGTGACGCAGTGGAGGAGAACCAGGCTCGACTGGTGATGGAGAATGGTCAGAATTTGCTTACCGTATGCTTTCAAGGAGGACGCATGGGTGATAGAAATGAGATCAAAACCAGGACATGAGTACCTCTGACACATAAAATAACTCCCAGAAAAACTGGGGAGGGAAAAAAAACAAAACAAAACAAAGCAAAACCCAGTTAAGAAAAAGCAAGCATATTCTCTCTTTAATCAAATTAACTTTATTCTTGGGAATCACAAGCAATGTCTTCCTTAATCTTCAGGGTGTTATTGTTTTATTTTTTCATTTCTTTGCTTTTTAGGGCCGCACCCGCCATATGGAGGTTCCCAGGTTAGGGATCGAAGCGGAGCTGCACCTGACAGCCTACACCGCAGCCACAGCAGCGGCGGATCTTAGCCGCGTCTGCGACCTAGGCCAGAGCTCACGGCGACACCGGATCCTTAACCCACTGAGCGCGGTTAGGGGTCGAACCCACATCATCATGGATGCTAATTGGGTTTGTTAGCTGCTGAGCCACAGCAGGAACTCCCTGAAGTCTTGGTTGATATCGCTCTATTGACAACTCGCCACATCTTTCTCCCGATATTTGGCACATTATTATGATTTTGTTTATTTTGCTGTTGGCTCTCAGTTCTCAAGAGATTCACTCACGTGCTTTGGAAAGACAATCAAGCCGTGGAGCGGTATTTCTAGTCTATTTCAATAAGAAGGTGGATACTAAGAATCAGATCATTGCTGAGTTTGGAAGGTCAGTTAATACACCAAGCATCTACCTCCTGGTTTAACCCTTTCTCCGACAACCCACCAGATGATTATCCAGCTGATTCCTGTCCGTCTCCCCTTTCCCCTCCCTGCCAGCCTCTGGGAACTGGCATTCTGGCTGCTCTAGGAGTCTCTGAGGTCGGCTTCTTTTAGATTCGGCCCCAAAGTGAAGTCCTCCAGGAGTTGTCCTTGTGCATCTTGCTTGTCTCCCTGTAGCATTGTGTCGTCCAGGTCCCTCCACGTCATCGGGAATCGCAGGATTTCCTTCTGTTTTCTGGATGAATAATAATATCCTGTTGTCCATAAAGATACATCTTTATTTGGTTCACAAAGTATATTCATAGTTTTGTGCAACCATCATTGCTGTGTGCTTGTTCTATCATGTTTTGTTTTTGTTTTGGCTGTTTTAGGGCCAAACCCGTAGCATATGGAAGTTCCCAGGCCAAGGGGTCGAATCCACAGCTGCTGGCCTGTGCCACCGACACGTGAGATCTGAGACGCCTCTGTGACCTACGCCACAGCTCACAGCAGCATCGGGTCCTTCACCCACTGAGCGAGGCCAGGGAGTGAACCTGCGTCCTTATGGATGCTAGTTGCCTTGAATCTGCTGTGGCTGCGGCTGTGGTGTAGGCCGGCAGCTGCAGCTCCAATTGGACCCCTAGCCTGGGAACCTCCATATGTTGCAGGTGCGGCCCTGAAAAGCAAAATAAAGTGTTATCGAAATGTACTTCATGTACAATGTTGTGCCAAATTCTGCTGTACAGAAAAGTGACTCAGATACATATGTATGTGTGTGTGTGTGTGTGTGTAGTCCTTTTCATATTCTTTTCCATCATAGTTCATCACAGGGTGTTGAATTGACTTCCCTGTGCTGTAGAGTGGGCTCTGATTGTTTATCATCCTTTATGTAATAGTTTTGCCTCTGCTCTTCCCAAACCCCGAGTCCTTCTCTCCCCTGTCGTGCCCCCCGCCCTTGGCACCTGCAAGTCTATTCTCTGTAGTCTGCGTCTGCTTTCGCTGATACTGAGCTCAAACTTTTTTTTTTTGCTTTATCTAGGGCCACACCCGCGACATATGGAGGTTCCCAGGCTAGGGGTCTAACAGGAGCTGTAGCCGCCAGCCTTCCCACAGCCACAGCAACGTGGGATCTGAGCCGCGTCTGCGACCTACACCATAGCTCACGGCAACGCCGGATCCTTAACCCACTGAGCGAGGCCAGGGATCGAACCCTCAACCTCATGGTTCCTTGTCAGATTTGTTAACCACTGAGCCACGATGGGAACTCCTGAGCTCAGACTTTTAATGACCTTTTTTTCTCCTTATCAAACAATGGAGGCTTTCATTGTTTACACCGCACACAGTAGATGGCAGAGGGCAAGTGAAAATAGGAACAAAGTGTATTTTGACGTGGAGATTCACTTAGCCTCGTCGGTTATCCCCATTCCCCAAAGCCATCAGAGCCAGGTCAAGGTAAAAAATTCCCTTCAGTAGATGAAGCTCTGCACGTTAAAAGTGATCCAGGGATCTTAAGCCCATTTGACAGTGAAGTCGGTGGCGCACGCGTGACGTTCATAGCAGTGATCAGTCTATTGTCTTTTCCAGCTGGTAGTGACAGGTGTTCTCCCTGGGCCGTGTCATTTCGGTGACTCTGAAAGGACGGCAAGATTGAGTTGTTGGCGGATCGATATGTGTATTTAAATGTCCACAAATTTAACATAGGGCATCTTTTTTCGTTGCCCTATTCAAAAATCCTTGACACAAAGATCTAGCAAAAAATGCTCACTGAACTGCAGTTGAACATCACAGCTGCTGCGTCCATGAAAACCCCAGGTTCCAATTTAGAAAAGAAAGAGAGAGAGAGAGAGAGAGACTCCTTAGGGATAAATGGAGAGGAAGAGGCTTGAAGCCCCTGCAGAAAGCCCTCCCCTTTCAGGGCTTCTCCCCAGGACTTGCTAAATCCGCGGACAGGAACCCTGGGCTGGCCTGCTGTGGTCTGTTATCCCATGGCTGGCGTTGGTTTGCATAACACCTGAAGCTGCCGGACGGAGTGATCCCAGTCATTCTGCTCCCAGCGAGTTAATCGGCACTCAACTGCAGGGAGTCTGCAGAGCAGAAAGGACCCCGATGAAGAAATACTTCTTTTGTGTGCAGCAAACCTCAGACCCGGTGTAAAGCTTGCAACGCCAGTGTTTAATTTGTTTCACCGTTCCCTGGCTGTTGGCAATTAAGATACCCGGTGAAAATACGAGCATCGAAGGGGCATCCATGCCACTGGCAGAGGCTGGCAAATGGCTGTTCCGCTTAAATGCATCACCCACGCCTGTCTGCAGCTGCAGAGACTACAAACGCCTCACCCATCTGCATTTTCTTCTGCAAGAATTGGACCTAATGGGCTTGTGGAACATAACCAACGTGTTGCATGTTTTCCCCTTTTTGAAGATTTTTTTCTTCAGTTGTTTTATGAGGCAGTTTCGCCTTCCTGTCTTTATTTGTGGCGTAAAAATGAGTGCCTTTTGGTTGGGATTTATAATGCAAGATCTCTTTTGGACTAAAGGAAAATGGAAACAAAACACATGACTATGTGGGGTGTGCGGGAAAATGAAAAAAAAATGGGTCTTGGGGTGCTGGCCTTGGAAAAGAAAGTCTCGGGGAAATATTTAAGCTTCTGCTTGAGAAGCCAGACAGAGAAGAGGAAAGTAAATTCAAAATAAATGGAAGGAAAGAAGTAATAAAGAGCAGAACAAACAAACAAAAAAATCAATGAGAGACAAAGCTGTTAAACAGTGGGTGAGACCAATTAAATCAAAAACTAGTCCTTTGGAAAATTCAATAAAATTGATTCCATTTCTAGCCATCGGGTCAAGAGGAAAAAAAAGGCACAAATAGATAAAATCAAGGCACTGCTAAGGGCTCCATGAATATTGACGTAATAATTAGTGAATATAATGAACAAGTTAATACCAATGTATCAAAACTGAACAAATTATATCAAAGATGCAGATTACTAAAACTCACACAAAAAAGAAATAAACAGCTTAAATAGGCCTGTGTGTATCTTAGCAAATTCAGCTTGCAATACAAAAGGAGTTTCCAGAGAAAACTCGAGGAAGTGGCTTATCAGTGAAAGCACAGAAGATAAACTTATGGAATAAAAATAACAAATACATGCAACATCCTCTGGAAAAATCAAAGATGAGAAAACACTTTCTAACTCACTTTAGGAGGCTAGCACTATCACAGCATAAAGACATGACCATAAAAAAACTACAGGAGTTCCCTCTGTGGGTCAGTGGGTGAAGAACCCAACACAGCGTCTGTGGGGACGCAGGTTTGATCCCTGGCCTTGCTCAGTGGGTTAAGGACCCTGCGTTGCCACAAACGGCAGCACAGGTCACAGATGCAGCCTGGATCCGGTGTTCCCATGGCTGTGTTGTGGACCAGCCTGCAGCTCCAATTCGACCCCTGGCCTGGGAACCTCCCTGTGCTGCAGGTGCGGCCATCAAAAGGAAGAAAAGGCGGGGCGGGGGGGGGGGACAAACTTCAGATGAATATCCGTGGTAAATCTAGATGTAAAAATCCTGAACAGAATATTAGTAGTGAAAATCCAGCAGTGTCTAAAAATGACCACGTCTTGTTCAAGTTGGGTTTAATCATCGAAACTGATGGTTGGTTTAACCCTCAGTAACCCATGAGGGTAAGTCTACACATTAATAAGTAAGCATGAAAATCTAAAGGATAAGAAGAATCATTTGCTAAGAATAACTGAAACAGAAAAAGCAGCGGACAGGACTCAACTCTAAGAGCTAAGAGAATAAATATTGTGAAGGAAGTATGAGGTCACTGATGCCCTTCAGTTAGCCAAAGATTTCCTCGGGGCAGGACACAAAAGACATGGGCCATAAAGGAAAATTATAAATTGAGTTTTGTTAATATTTAAAATTTCTGAAAACAAACTCACTGATGCCCAACCAATCTTATCATTACTTTTGATGAAACCATTGCGGGGGGCGGAGGGAGGAGAATTGAGACTAATATATAGTGTGCTGTATAAAATAGGTGATTAACAAGAACCTACTAAAGAGCATGGGGAAATCTCCCCAGTAGTTTCTAGTAACCTGTACGGTTAAACAAGAATGTATATATGTACATGTATGGCTGAGTCTCTTTGCTGTGCACTTGAAACGCATACGACATCCGAAGTCAGCTATATAACAGTAACTCCTGATGGGTTACTTTTTTAAATATAAAACCCCCCCCAGATTTCCAGTTTGGAAAAGACTTCCAGAACGCGAAGTCCATCAGCAAATCAGGGAAAAAAGGATTTACAAAATAAATGAGGTTTTTTTTTTCAAGCAGACTTTATAAAGAATGTTCACAAGTGAATAAGAAGAAAATCAATGTAATAAAAATGATACAAGTGGGCAAATAATTGAATCAGTCATTTCCTCCAAGAACAATGCAAAAAGCCCAAAAAGCCGATAAACACACCAGGTATAATTAATATCTTTAGTTGTTAGGAAGGCAGATTAAAACTCCGAATTACTGCTATGTGTCTAGTAGAGAGCTGAGATGAAAAGACTGATGATACCAGGAGTTCCTGTGGTGGCTCGGTGGGTTAGGAACCCGACATAGTGTCCCGTGAGGATGAGAGTTCGATCCCTGGCCTCGCTCAGTGGGTTAAGGATCCTGTGTTGTCACAAGCTGCAGTGTAAGTGTCAGACACGGCTCAGATCTGGCGTTGCTGCGGCTGGCGTGTAGGCAGGCCACTGCCGCTCCCGTTCAACCCCCTGCCTGGGCCCTAAGAAGACCAAAAAAAAAAAACAGAAAAGTCCTTAAAGTCTTGTTCATTTGTAGAACAGATTGTTCATTGTGAAATCAGTGCTGGTGAGATGGTTTGAAAGGTTGTGGATGTTGAGAGATGTTAGCGTACTGCAATGAGCCACACGAAGAAATAGGATCGGCTTTCCCCCACCCCCCGCCTGAAGCTCAAATCTCATTGAAAAAGAAAAATAGTTTAAATGATACCTTAAGGTAGATAGCCGTGAACATGAAGGATTGCAAAAGAAAAATATACTGCATGTTCCTTGCTTGCAAAGAGAAGATAAGGCGAGCCAAGAAGCAGACTGAGATAATGCCAGCGAAAGTTGGCTGGGGGGAATAAAAGGCACTTTGATACCTGTTTTCCATGAAACAGAAAAGGAAATCTGTGCCGCTCCCCCCAAGGAAACCCCTACGAATACAGGCAGAATATTAAATCAGCGTCCACCCCACATACCGGCTACTGAATGCGGTCTCCTCGGTCCAGGAAAAAGGCGTCAAATTTAGTAGAAACCTGCTGTTCCATTAGAAGCAATTTACTATCAAGCACATGTCAGTCTGGCAGTGAGGACAGAGCGGACAGAGCGAAAGAATCCAGATCGTGACATACGAGTCTGGGTTTGGTCTGTGTTTTTCCGTAAAAGCAGGATTCTTGCTGAGGCACCTGTCTGCTCAGGAAGGAAACCCTCCTTGCCCCCTTCCGTGCTGTCAGTTGAGTTCCTACGAATTTTCACAACAGGAGGTAGCCTGAAATGCTGTGGGGCCACCTGCAGGAAGTTCTCTAACCCACTGTGGGTCTCTCCTCCTCCTCCTCCTCCCCTCT
>PVHT021183672.1:4847431-4861457 GCA_004024745.2 Catagonus wagneri
CTTGTTAATTTCTACCGCAGAGTGACTCAGTTACACACCTGTACATTCTTTTCTACTATGTGTGCCTTATCCCAGGATATTCAGTATCGGTCCCTATGCTCTATGGTAGGGTGCCGTTCTTTGTCCATCTTCTATGTAATAACGTGCATCTGCTAACCCCAGACAGCTAATAAATCTCTCTCATGCCCCAGCCCCCCACCCCCGGCAGCCACAAGTCTGTTCTTGATGTTCGAGTCTGTTTCATAGATAGCTTCATTTTTGTCGTATTTTAGACTCCTCGTATAAGTGATGTACTTGTCTTGCTCCGTCTGACTTCACTTAATGTGATCCTCTCCAGGTCCATCCATGTTGCTGCTTATGGCATGATTTCATTCTTTTTTATGGCTGAGTAGTATTCCATTGTGTATATGGAGCACCTCTTCTTTATCCATTCCGCTGTCACTGGACGTTTGCGTTGCTTCCATATCTTGGCTACTGTCAACAGTAGTGCTGCTATGAACATAGGGGTGCGTGTGTCTTTTTAAATTATAATTTTTTTCCAGATTTATCCCTACGACTGGGATTGTTGGATATTATGGTAGTTCTATATTTGTTTTTTGTTTCTTATTTTTTTGACTGCACCGGCCATATTTGGAGGTTCCCAGGCTAGGGGTTGAATCAGAGCTGCAGCTGCAAACCTGCAACCACAGCCACAGCAGTGGGGGGTCTGAACCACGTCTGCGACTTACACCGCAGCTCATGGCAACGCCGAATCCTTAACCCATGAAGCAGGGCCAGGGATAGAAACTGCATCCTCATGGATATTAGTCAGATTTGTTTCTGTTCAGACACGATGGGAACTCCCCTATATTTAGGTTTTCTGAGGCACCTCCATGCTGCTCTCCATAGTGTTTGCATCAATTCACATTCCCATCAACAGTGTGGGAGGGCTCCCTTTTCTCCACACCCTCTCTAAATAACATGTTTGTAGACTTATTAGTGATGGCCATTCTAACTGCTATCAGGTAATACGTCATTGGGACTTTGATTTGCATTTCTGTAATAATCAGCGGTGTTGAGCGTCTTGTCATGTGCGTATTGGCCATCTGCATGTCTTGGAGAAATGTCTGCTTAGGTCTACTACTGTTCTGTTGGGCTGTCTGGGTTTTTTGTGGTTGAGTTGTATGAGATGTTTGTGTTTTTTGGATCTCTCCATCTTTCTAGCAAAGCCTAAAAGAGTATGGATGTAAGCTAAGCCCTCAATAAAGTATAATACTATACGTTGTAATTAAATGATTCCTATGGCAAAATTACTTTGTGCCTTAATATTCTTGTGTGAAAAAAATTCTGTTCGTCAATTTTATTTTTTCAAGTTTATGTATGATCACTCTATTCTTTTTAAAATTTTTATTGTAATTAATGTACAATGTTCTGTCAATTTCTGCTTTACAGCAAGGTGACCTAGTTATACATACATATATGTGTGTGTGTATATATATTCTTTTTCTCACATTATCATGCTCTGTCACAAGTGACTAGCTATAGTTCCCAGTGCTATACAGCAGGACCTCATTGCTTATCCATTCCAAGGGCAATAGCTGCATCAGTTAACCTCAGATTCCCAGTCCCTCCCCATCCCTTGACAACCACAAGTCTGTTCTCTAAGTCCCTGATTTTCTTTTCTGTGGAAAGGTTCATTGGTGCCATATATTAGATTTCAGGTATAGGTGATTTCATATGGCATTTATCTTTCTCTTTCTGACTTACTTCACTTTGTCTGAAAGTATCTAGTTACATCCATGGCAGTGCAAATGGCGTTTTGTTATTTTTCATGGGTGAGTAGTATTCTATTGTGAATACGTACCACATCTTTTTAATCCATTCATCCGTCAGTGGACATTTAGGTTGTTTCCGTGTCTTGGCTAGTGTGAATAGTGCTGCTGTGAACGTACAAGTGCATGTCTCTTTGTCAAGGAAAGTTTTGTGTGGATATATGCCCAAGAGTGGGATTGCTGGGTCCTATGGTAGTTCTATACTGAGTTTTCTGAGGAGCCTCCATACTGTTTTCCATAGTGGTTGTATCAGTTTACATTCCCACCAAGAGTGTATGAGGGTTCCCCTTTCTCCACACCCTCTCTAGCATTTGTTGTTAACTTATTAATGGTGGCCATTCTGACAGGTGTGAAGTGGTACCCCATAATAGTTTTGATTTGCATTTCTCTAATAGTCAGTGATGCTGAGCATGTTTCCATGTGCTTGTTGGCCATCTGCATATCTTTGGAGAAATGTCTCTTTGCATCTTTTGCCCATTTTTCAATTGGGTGGTTCTTTTTTGCTGTTGAGTTATATAAGCTGTTTGTATGTTTTAGAGATTAAGCCCTTGTCAGTTGCAATCGATGCCTGCATTCTTGATGTTGGAAACATTTCTGTTTTTAAGCAGAAGTAAAAGGTGCTATTATGGGATGTTTCTATACCTGTCGTACAAAACGGAAACTTTGGTCGGTGGACTGCGTGAGTGGAAACCTATGTTAAAAGTGATTAAAGAAATTCCCACTTGCCCACTTGTATAAAAAGTTCCAGGCACAGTTGAGGTCCTATTGCAAAGCAGTGACAGGTTAAACTGTAAATGAACATTATCAATTTTTGATGAGGATTTAAAAAAAAGGGAAATGAACACGTGTTACCGTATTCACAGATTTTCCATGGGAAGAACTTTCAGATGGGTTCCACGTATTGTTAAGGCAGGCAGATTTAAATAACTATGGAGGACTTTATTCAGTTCACATTAAATAAGTGAATGTTAGAAAAATGAAGTTGTGGAGTTCCCACTGTGGCTCAGCAGTTACAGACCCGACTAATATCCATGAGTTCACTGGCCTTGCTCGGGGGTGGGTTAAGGATCTAGCATTGCCGGGAGCTGTGGTGTAGGTTGCAGACTTGGCTCGGATCCCACATTGCTGTGGCTGTGGTGTAGGCCGGCAGCTGTAGCTCTGATTTGACCCGTGGCCTGAGAACTTGCGTATGCTGTGGCAACTGCCCTTAAAAAAAAAAAAATAATAATAATATAATAATAACAATAATAATTGAAGTTTTTTTCTCTGTAAAATTTGTCTGGATTTTTAGATAACTGAAAGGTGAAAATTTTACTTGCTTTAATGAAGAAGTTAATTAAAAGATGTTGAATATGTATATGTCTTGGCATGTTTTATTAGGGAATACATTTAAAGGAATAATTAGTAATTTTGGAAACATTCTGTTACATGTAATGCTATGTTTTTATCAAAAACTTGATTAACTTTATTGTATTTATTACTTTTTTTTGTGTTTTTGCCTTATCTAGGGCCGCACCCACGCATATGGAGGTTCCCAGGCCAGGAGTCTAACAGGAGCTGTAGCTGCTGGCCTTCGCCACAGCCACAGCAACGCGGGATCCGAGCCGCGTCTGCAACCTACACCACAGCTCACGGCAACGCCAGATCCTTAACCCACTGAGCAAGGCCAGGGATCGAACCCGCAACCTCATGGTTCTTAGTCGGATTCATTAACCACTGAGCCACGACGGCAACTCCTGTAATGGCAGTTTCAATCTCCAGCACTTGGCAGGAAAAGAAACGAAGTAATTGGCTGAAAGTACAGTGTATGAAAACATATGTTTAAAAAAAAAGAAAGAAAAACAGATCGTTGAGTAGGCAGGCAAAGAAGAATTCCATGAATGTCTTTTTGTTTTTCCCCAAAACACTGAATGTAGAAGTGGAAATAGCATAAAAATTTATATTTGTGAATTTAGTTGCAGTTACATGGTTTTAACCACCATTCTGAGATGTATTTGTGAGGTACTACTTAGCACTCCTTAGAGGTTTTAAAATCCCAGTATACTGTCAAAATTGCCACTATCTTTGGTTTGCAATTGTGTCTTTACTGCTATCATAAAATGAATAATATATGAACTCGTAATAATAAGAGACAGATTCTTGGCCACTTCTGTTATAAGATTCTCTTGCTAGGCACGAATTCTATCCACTGTCTAAAAATATTCCCCTCTGAATTGCTTCAAAATTCTGGCAAAGGACAGCCACAGGGGATTTTTACGACTCATTTTGTCGTATCAGCACTTTGGAGAATTGGCCTTCTTTTAAGTTCTGCAGTTGACATAGTTAACTCTTTGCATGAGAGCTCGGCTTGAGCCTCATAAAAACCCGTCGTCAGTATCCCCGTCATTTCAGGAGCTGAGGTTGCAGAGTTTCCCCATCTCTTAGGAGGAGATTGTTTAAATCACTTGGTCCTTGGTGTGCCATCACTGTCACGTGACTGCTGGAAAAGGACCCTGCTTTACTTCCTCAAGCTCTTGAACTCCTTGCAGGTGGGACCAGGAAATTGTATGTATTTTATAACAAACCTCTCGGGTGTTCTCCACCCCCCGCCCCAAGGACCCCTGGTTCCTGGCACTTTCTTCACGCGCCAGTTCCGTGCCCTCTGTACCAGTACCGGGGCTGGTCTGTGTGATCAGGACCGCAAGGCAGAAGTGATGACTTTGATTCCTGACATGCGAGTGTTAAAAACACATGGCCATTTGGAGACAGTGGGAGAAAGAGGATTTCTAAACCTGAGGTTGGATTGACAGAATGACTCCATCTGAACGGCGGAGACAAAGATTGAGAATAAATGAGCTGCAGACATGACGAACAAACTTGTGGGAATCGGGATAAATGAGGAACTGGGATGAGCACATACAGACTAGTGTGCATAAAACAGGGACTTCTCTGGTGGTCTAGAGGGTTAAAGATCCAGCCCCGGCACTGTCACTGCAGCGGCTCAGGTCAATGCTGTGGTGCAGGTTTGATCCCTGGCTTAGGAATTTCCACGTGCTGCAGGTACGGCCAAAAATTTTTCTTAAATTTCTAAATAAAATAGATAAACATTAAGGACCTACTGTACAGCACAGGGAACTATACTTAATATTTTGTAATAACCTAAAGGGGAAAGAATCTGAAAAATATGGATGTATATATTCATATTCATTCACGTGTATATGTGAATTAATAACCGAATCATTTTGCTGTGCACCTGAACTAACGTGACCTTGTCAGTCAAGTATACTTCAATTTAAAAATTTTTTTAAAATAAATGAATGAGCAGAGCCTCAGAACCCCACAGGAAAATATCAAATTCTATTGAAACCATCATGAGATGGAGCAGAAGTGGCAGTGAATTTCTTCATTTTTGTAAAAGATATGTATGAATGATTTCGGAAATACCGTGACTTCGCTAATAGGATTGAAGAAAAGGAAACTTGGACACCTAAGAGTAAAATGTTAGTGTCCAAAGATTTAAAAAAAAAAAGAAAAGCCACGAAAGAAATGACATTATATGCAGTTGACCTGGGGGGAGTATGGGCTGTGCCTGAGTTTGCAGACTTCTCTGTATTTGTCACTTTTCTGGGTTTGCTTGGGATTGATCTCCTCTGTTGTTGTTTATAACTTTGTTACAGATAGATCGGTTGATTGATTGATAGATGTAACTTTATTGAAGACAGATGATAGATATATAGATGGAGAGATAAGGAATAGATGAGAACGTTAAAGAGATGGGTAGGTAGATATTGATCTCTGAGAGATTGGTAGGTGGATAATACGTTTAGATGGATGGATAATGGCTGGATACAGATTGATAAATGATGGGTAGATAAATGGCACGCAGATGAGTATATAGGTAATACGTGGTTATGGTAAGTAGGTAGATATTTGTCTGTGATAGATACCTAGATGGATAGATACAGATGTTGATAGATATTGATCTATGATAGATTGAAAGGAAGGTGGATGATAGGCAGATAGGCAGCTAAATGATAGATGAATAGATGGATTGATAGATGAGAAATAGAAATAAATGCGTGATAAATCAGTAGGGAGGAAGATAACTAGATAGATGGAAGGATAGATAAACAGAGAGGCAGACAGATAGATGCAGAGAAGAGACAGACGGAGAGATCCAGGTAGACTTACATGTGAGTCATTTCATTTCTCTGATTGCTTCGTTGTAGCAGAACCCCTTCAAAACACACACAGACACGTGAAGTTCCTTAAGTGCATACAGACGTCATCACTAGCAAATATAAAGGACCACAGGGTGTTCTCAACCCCACTGCCACGCTCAAATTTAAAGTTAAAAAGGGGAATTCCCATCGCAGCTCGGTGGCTAAAGAACCCGACTAGTATCCATGAGGATGCGAGTTTGATCCCTGACCCCGCTCAGTGGGTTAAGGATCCGGCGTTGCCGTGAGCTGTGGTGTAGATCACAGACGCGGCTCGGATCCTGCGTTGCTGTGGCTGTGGTGTAGGCCGGCGGCTACAGCTCTGATTCCACCCTGAGCCTGGGAACCTCTGTATGCCACGGGTGTGGCCCTAACAAAGACAAATAAAGTTGAAAATCAAATACAAAGGCTTCGAAGAATTTGGACACCATGAGGACCACATGGGAACAGAGTTTCTTACCGAGTGAAACCGCATGTCTTACAACCCTGCAGCTTGTCTCTCTCTCCTGTTGACTCTACCTCGGTGAAGACATGATCACAGGAAGATGTTTTCTGTTAGATTCGTGCCAGATAGCCCCCCTAAAATGCAAAAATAAAAAAAGTATGAATTAATCCAAAAAGGTTGAATTTTGCCCTACAATCTTGGTAAGTTATATACATTTTTCTTTTGTCTTTTTTGTCTTTTTAGGGTCACACCCGTGGCATATGGAGGCTCCCAGGCTAGGGGTCTAACAGGAGCTGTCGCCGCCGGCCTACACCACAGCCACAGCAATGCCAGATCCGAGCCGCGTCTGCGACCTACACCACAGCTCATGGCAACGCCAGATCCTTAACCCACTGAGCAAGGCCAGGGATCGAACCTGCAGCCTCAGGGTTTCTAGTCAGATTCGTTTCTGCTGCGCCACCACAGAAACTCCGGTAAGTTATATTTTAATGAAACTCACTGTCATTATTTTCGGAATGCCGGTGCAGGCCAGTGCATAGCGTATTATTTTCATGTAGTCAGGTTTTTGAACAGGGGACTTCAAAACAAGTTTTCCTAAGAGCCCTCACAATTCTTTGGCACCGGCTTTTATGTGAGCCGTCGAGAAGGCTTTTTAATCGTGTGGCCTCTTTGCTTTCAAGATTTACATTTTCCAACTCAGAATATTGCACACCTCGTCTTAAGCATCGGCAGGCTTGGTTGCGCAGCCCACTAACCCCACCACCACCGCCGCCCCATCCCTGCTCCCCACTTTTTCCTTTTCTTGCACAGTTTTAAGAGACTGGGGGATTTAAATAACCTCTGATTGATAAAAGGGTGTGTTGCCCGCGCAGTAGAAACTGCCTGAGGCCGGCCTCGCCATATGGGAAAGACAAATACAGTTGCTTGAAATTCCCATCACTTCCAACCAGCACTTGGGTTATTTAAAGAACACTATTTACTCAGTTCTGTTTCCAAACAGCTGTAATCAAAGCTGTATGTGGAGAGTGAAATGTCACGAAACAGGGCGAAATCATCGCTGGGGTCACCATGGCACAATTTCCTCGGGGAAATGAGCTGGGCACCGTGGCTGTGTCCTTTAATTTCATGTCTGTTACAGAGAAGAGCGCTGTCTATGTAGGAATTTTTGCTGGGCTCTTGTAAATATAGCAAGTCATATACCAACGGTGTGACTTTTAACCGCGACATTAGTCAGCGTTCTCCAGAGGAACAGTATATCTATCTGTCATCATTTCGCTATCTGTTCTCTATCCCTGTCATCTCTCTGTTATCTGTATCTATCTACCAACCATCTATGGGCCATCTGTCTTATCTCTGTCATTTAAATCCGTCTGTCTCTCTATCTGTCTTTGTCCATGTATATAACCAGACAGATATATTTTAAGAAGTTGGCTAATGTGATTGTGAAGATAGACACATCTGACCAGCAGACTGGAGACCCAAGAGTTAATGTTTCACCTCAAGTCTGAGGGCTATCTGGAGGAAGAATTCACTCTTCCTCAGGGGACCTCAGGCCCTTTTCGCTTATGGCCTTCAACTGATTAGTTGCGGCCCACCCACACCAGGAAGGGCAATTTCCTTGCTCAGCATCTGCTGATTTAAATCACAGTCACATTGTTAAAGGAATACATTCACAGCAACCTCTAAAAGAATGCCCAGGCGAATAGCCGCGTACCCTGGGGACACATACAGGGAACCCATGCAACCACTTGATCACACGGTAGGTTGACGGAAATTAATTCATGAATCATCAGAGGTCATTTCAACACATTATGTGACTTAAGGTCTCACTTTCAGTGGGATGGACTCTTTGTTATTATTTCTCATCGTTCTGCTGACTTCTTAATACTTCCTACTCTGGGAGTTTCCATCATGGCTCAGTGGTAATGAACCCGACTAGTATCCATGAGGGTGTGGGTTCAATCCCTGGGCTTGCTTAGGGGGTTAAGGATGCAGTATTGCCGTGAGCTGTGGCATAGGTCAGAGATGCATCTTGGATGAGACATTGCTGTGGCTGTGGTGTAAGCCAGCAGCTACAGCTCCAATTCGACCCCTATCCCGGGAACTTCCACATACTGCGGGTACGGTCCTAGAAAGATAAAAGACAAAAAAAAAAAAAAAAAAAGAACTGTTAAACTTACATTTTCCTTCTTATACGAATTCATTTTCAGTCTTGTAATGCTGTCTTTGATAAATGGAAGAGCTCTATTGTATTTCATGCAATAATTTCATGCAATAATTTCTCATCGTGATTAGGACTGCACCCTGTGTTAGGAATTTTGTCTGATCAATGCCACGAAAGCATTTCCTGTCTTCTCCTAAAACCATCTTTCTTTGATACTGTGCGTTCGAATACACAGCACGGGGAGAATGAATTTACGTAGAAGACGTTCAACAAATAGTGAAGGTGCACGGTCCCCCACAGGGGAGTCTTGTGGAGCGAGCACCGTTTATTCTAAAGACAAAATTCCTCGTTTCGCTTTTTTGTCAGTTTGTCCTGGATCTGGTACCATAGATCGGATTTGTTCAATTTCATCACTCAATTTCTTTATATTTGGGGCAGTGAAGCACCATCTAATTATCAAAGGGGCTGGTTGTGGATATTTTTTAGCACTATCCTAGGGTGTCAAAGTATCTTAGGTATGCATCTTCCTTTATATTTCCATATGAGTTTTGGGGTGTTTCTGTTTGTTTCTATTTATGCCTTTTCATGCACCTGCAGCACATGGAAGTTCCCGGGCTAGGGGGTCAAATCAGAGCTGCAGCTGCCGGTGTACACCATAAGCATGGCAACACTGGATCCAAGCCACATCAGTGACTGACACGGCATCTTGTGGCAACGCTGGATCCTTAACCCACTGGGTGAGGACAGGGATCAAAACCACATCCTCATGGAGATTATGTCCGGTTCTTAATCCACTGAACCACAACGGGAACTCCCTCCATTATGAGTTTTGCAATTGGTGGACCAATAAGTATTCAATAAACTGATGATTTTTTTTTCATAGATCAGGCTAGCTATAAATATGGGGAGAAATACCCCAATTCGTGAACAGGATAAATCCATCCATTAATTGAGACTTATTTCCTCACAGTGGTGTTTTGCAGTCTAGAGTGTAAATGGTGAATATATCTGAGATTATTTTTGAGCGTTCAATGGTTGATGTTTTAACAAACTGTTCCCTTTGAGGGTTTAACAAACTGTTTCATTATTCAATTTGTTTGCTTTTCTGTACGATGAAAATTTATGTTTGTATGTTGCTTTGCGTGCAAATACCGTGCTAAATTAGCATATTTCTTTTATTTTTAGCTTTAAAAATTTAAAAGTATGGTTGATTTACAATGTAGTGCCAATAGCTTATCATTTCTAATGGTGTATCTCCATTACCTTCTGAATTTTTTACATAGCTGATCATGATTCTATGAATAATAGATTTCCTTGAAAGTAACATATTCATTCTGATTAATACATAGATTGATGCATTCAGAATTTGCTTCAGAAATTCCCATGGTGGCTCAGCAGGTTAAGGACCCATTGTTGTCTCTGTGAGAATGCAGGCTGAATCCCTGGCCTTGCTCAGTGGGTTAAGGTGACTGCATTGCTGCGAGCTGCAGTGTAGGTCACAGACGCAGCTCAGATCCTGCGTTGCTGTGACATAGATGGCCAGCTGCGGGTCTGATTCGAGTCATAGCCTGGGAACTTCATGTGCCACAGCTGCAGCTGTTAAAAAGAAATTATTTTAAAATCTTCAAATTAAACAAAAATCTCCAGTACAGTGATAAAAAGAAGTAATAAAGTTCTGCTAGCAGATATGCATTTCCTATTTCAGCTCTTTATTGGAGAAGCTTTAATAGGAAATTGGGAATAATTTTAGCTCTACCAAGAGTGGAAATACCCTTTGTCTTGCTGAGAAAGTTTTCTTCAGTTCAGAATTAAGAATTTTGTTAGAAATCGTTGATGGTATTATCAAGTCTTCATCTCTCAAGAAGATCTTTTTTTTTTTTTTTCTCTGTTGTGTGGAGAAGTATATTGAGGATTTGAAAGTGTTAAATTGGTGTTAAAAGTGTTAGCACTGGCTTTTAGTGTGATAATATTTTACCTATCATATTTGGTTCTCTCTGCTTGCAGAGATTTTATTTAACGTTATTTTCAGGTTTGCTTTTAGGATCATGCAATCCTCACAAAATAAATGGGAAATTAACTTCTCTCTTTAGCTTATGTGCATATTCGTTAATGTTGAAGTGTTTCTTCATTAAATGCCAGAAGAATTCACTCTTGTATCCGTTGGGTTGGGAATTTCTTCTGTGACGGTTTTAAAAATAGTGAATAACTGAGAAGTTACCAGTGGTCACGGAGTTTCCATTCTTTAGCTGTCCATCTCTGTCATTTTTAAAATGCATTTGTCTGTGTCACATATATTTTCAGCTAAATTAGCATAAATTTATGCATGATATTCTTTTTTAATTTAAATTTTTATTGGAGTATAGTTGATTTACAGTGTTGTATCAGTTTCTGCTGTATAGCATAGGGACCCAGTCATACATAGATAAAC
Source organism: Catagonus wagneri (assembly GCA_004024745.2). Classification (NCBI taxonomy): domain Eukaryota; kingdom Metazoa; phylum Chordata; class Mammalia; order Artiodactyla; family Tayassuidae; genus Catagonus; species Catagonus wagneri. Next base: position 4,858,479 of record PVHT021183672.1, read on the forward strand.
CATTCTTTTTCTCATATTATCTTCCATCATGGTCTGCCCTAAGAGACTGGTAGAGTTCCCTGTGCTGGACAGCAGGACCTCATGGCTTATCCATTCTCAGTGTCATAGTTTGCATCTACTGACCCCAAACTCCCCGTCCATCCCGCTCCCTCCCCCTCCCCCTTGGCAACCACAAGTCTGTTCCCTGTGTCTGTGAGTCTGTTTCTGTTCTGTAGAGAGGTTCATCTGTGCCCTATTTTAGATTCCACATAGAGTTGATCTCATCTGGTATTTGTCTTTCTCTTTCTGACTTAACTTCACTTATTATGAGAACCTCTAGCTCCATCCATGTTGCCGCAAATGGCATTATTTTGTCCTTTGTATCACTGAGCAGTATTCCGTTGTGTATATGGACCGCATCTTCTTCATCCACTCCTCTGTCGATGGACGTTTTGGTGGTTTCCTTGTCTTGGCTGTTGTGAATAGCGCTGCAGTGAACGTAGGGCTGCAGGTGTCTGTTCAAATTAGCTTAGGAATATTCACTTTCTATTGTTTAAAGTTTCTGGTGTCTAATGCTTAAGGAAATAGGTCAATCTGAGTAAATACGACAGAGTTTTTATTTTCAATAGGTGTTAGGCCAGATTTCTTGAATTAATGAAATTAAATCATTGGTCTCATCTAATCCATAGCCAACCAAACTCCAGAAATACAGATGTAATCCTGAAAGAAACACGTCATGCACGATACGTGCACTAAAATACGTGTGTCCTCACCGCATTTTTGAAAGTCTATCAAGGTCCATCCAATAGGTCCATAATTTCTGTATAGTTTTGTGCAAACATCTTCCCATGAACAGCTCTGTAGGCATTTTTGTCCAAGTGTCTTGATTAGGTAATGCATCATTGGTTTTATGAAAAAAAGGGGGGGGGACATGTCCATAATTAAACTCACAGTTTTTTAAGATGCATAAATGACCTCTTGGAACTGCAGCCATTTTTGGCATAATTAAATACAGTTAATTTGGGTACCCCAATGAAGAACCGCTGCAATCGGCTCAGACAGAGCTTGAGCCCAAAATATAAATAAAAATAAGGGACGTGACGTACTTACTCCTGCTTGGTTGTTCATCTCCAAATGTTCACCTGTTAAAGAAAAGAAAGCAAGTGTCTATTTCACCTTTGCATTGGAGCATACATCTTTTCTGCTTCTGACCCCAAGTCCCTCACTATGTCATTCCATCATGAGAAACGAAGGTGCTTGATAAATAGAGCAACGCCTTTCATGGGAAGAGTGGGTCCTTTCTACTTGAATATTCTCGAATAAAGATGACTCTTTCTGTTAACTGATGTCTCTCTTAGATTCACTCGCACCAGTGTCCCTTCATATCTGACGAGTGGACCTTCTTCCAGGTTGGGGGAAGATGGTCTGAAGTCTGTGATTAGAAATGTACACCCTGATTCTAAGTCGGGGCTCGTCGAATGAGCTCCATTAAGCTGAGTTGAATAAGATGCCCCGGAGACCAATTAGGATTTCTTACCAATGATGTGTCTCGAGAGCTGGTCATGATTTCTACAATATCAATTAGAAATCACAGGTTAAGCGTATGGTAATAATTTCCACATCGAAAGGGTTTCGTAGTTCTTCATTTTGATCCTGTTTTCAATAAAACTGCCCCTTTCACCATGACCTCAGCACCCTGCCTGCTTCTCTAAACTTTCATTCTGGGAGGAAGTTTCAAGCAGACATCCCACCAATGAATTCTGGGACATTTATCAGAAGAACGATTGTAGGTTTCAGCTAACTAGATTGAGTAAAATCCTGTTTGAACTGGCGGAAGACAAGCGCATAACAATCTGAAATTCTTGTTATATTCACAGACAGTTCACTCCTTCCCAGTCTTTCTTTTTCCCTTATCAAATCTTGGAGAAAGACTTTGAATTTTAAAACTGCACTGAACAATTTCATTTTCTTGCCTCCTGCTTTTTTCTCTCTAAATTATCAGTTCATTCTCTGCCCTGCTGGTTTAAATCATGTTGATAGGCTACTTAAAATTACCATGGAGTTCCCCTTGTGGCTCAGCGGTTAATGAACCCGACTAGGATCCATGAGGATGTGGGTTCGATCCCTGGCCTTGCTCAGTGGGTTAAGAATCTGGCATTGCCATGAGCTGTGGTGTAGGTTGCAGACACAGCTTGGATCCAGCATTGTTCGAGCTGTGACATAGGCTGGCAGCTACAGCTTCTGTTTGACCCCTAGCGTGGGAACCTTCATATGCCATGTGTGCGGCCCTAAAAATAGCAAAAATATAAAAATAATAAAAGTTATCACAACTGGGAAATGACCTAAATGTCCATCAACAGACGAGTGGGTAAAGAAGAGGTATTTATGTATTTACAGTGGAATACTACTCAGTCACGAAAAAGAATGAAATGATGCCATTTGCAACAACATGGATGGGCACAGAGGTGATCATACTACGTGAAGTCAGCCAGAGAGAGAAAGACAAAGATCTTGGTGATCTTCCCATCAGGCACTTGTGTTCTACAGGCATCCTTTGGGTCCCAGTCTTGGAATCACTCCATCTTGGCCCCTCGTCATATAGTTTTGCCTGCTTCAGCCTTGTCTCTCTCTGGCTTTACTGGGTAGAATAGCATCCCAACAAGTCCTTGTCTACCCGGAACATCAGAAGAGGCCTTACTTGTATTTGGGTTGTAGAAATAGAATTAACCCCTTGAGATGAAATCGTCCTTAATTTATCTTCAGTGCTAAATCCAATGACTATGTCCTTCTAAGACACAGGAGATGGAGACACAGAGGAGAAGCCACGGGAAGGATCCAAGAGGAGGTCCTCCTGGATGAGGGGGCCCTCCATCCAAGGACAGTGTCCTCCTAAGAGACACAAGAGGAGACCCAGACACAGAGGAGAAGCCACGGGAAGGGTCTGAGAGGAGGTCCTCCTGGATGAGGGGGCCCTCCATCCAAGGACAGGGTCCTCCTAAG
>PVHT021183672.1:4862457-4874825 GCA_004024745.2 Catagonus wagneri
GTCCTCCTAAGAGACACAAGAGGAGACCCAGACACAGAGGAGAAGCCACGGGAAGGGTCTGAGAGGAGGTCCTCCTGGATGAGGGGGCCCTCCATCCAAGGACAGGGTCCTCCTAAGAGACAGAAGAGGAGACCCAGACACAGAGGAGAAGCCACATGAAGATGGAGGTGGCCACACACTGAGGTGTCCAGAGCCACCAGAAGCTGGAGAAGTACAAGGAATATTTCATCAAAACTCCAAGCAGTGAAGGACCTCAAAATGAAAGCTCTCAAATTCCGTAGGATGACTCCTCTAGAGTAGGCAGCTTCTCTAGACTGGAATTTGACACGGAGTCAGGATAAACCTCTGAAATAAGGAGGGGATCTGTTCCCGGACCTGGCAAGGACTTCTTTGTGCGACTCTGCAAGGCATCAGCTCTGTGTGGGGTTCATCTTGGCCCATGCCCAGACTTTTTATTCTCCTTGTAGTTTTCAACCTGTGTCTGGACAGAAAATGCTTGAGGATATCAACCCTGCAGACTTGGTCCACCATCCAGAGAAGTTCTTGCAGTTCGACTGCCAAACACTCCAACTTCAACGTGGAGAAACCTTTCTTGGCTGTGGCATGAACTAGACTGTGATAATGGACAGTGCGTTAGTGGTGGCTGTTTGCCGGAGTGCTGGTTAATATCCTGCAGGGGAAGATGTGTAGAAAACCATGATGCTCTTTTCGGTAATTCCTTCTCATTGTTCAGAAACCTGCCACACAGCCAGACTGTCACTTCTGCAACTGTGTATACACACACACACACACACACACACACACACACACACACACACACTCATCTCCTTTAAGTAAAGACAACAAAACAGACATAAAGGAGAGAACCAGGGCTGTATCTGCCAAACCATTCAAGCCCATGTTTTTTTAAGGATTAGACATAAGAATACGAAATGAAAGCCAGGCATCTCCAAGGCTGAGGCCAGTTCATTATTTTCATCAATCATCATCATCATAAAAAAAATGCCCATTCTTAATATACTCTTTGCAGACAGATGCTTAATGCCAAAAATAACCCCGATGTGAAATCAGAGCTCAGGCATTATTCATGGGGTCTGGGTTATATTATTTCTGGCATTTGTAGGAAAGCAAGAGACATTGCTCCTTGGCAGAATAACTCAAGACCCTTGGAACTCAAAGGATTTGTGATGGAACCGCATCAAATGTTGCACCGAAAGCAGACTTTGAGAGGCAGACGTTTGTCAAAAAACTAGGAGATGGACTTGGTATGCTAATCTTCTCCCTGAGAAAGATTTCCAAAAAGAGACCAAGGTGTGTTATAAGGATGTCAAAGAATGTACAGATGTCTTCCTATGACATGGCTGCCTTCACAGTCATTTAGAAGAGGCAGGAGGGTGCTAGGTGTCACCTAAGAATACAGCGGAATGAAAAGTCGAGTGTGGTCCCAGTTTCCTGGGACCCGGGTTTGGTTTCCAAGACTGCCTGAACCTACTGCTCTTCGGATGATGATGAAAAAAAGCGCATCACTTCTTGCCCATGTGGAAAACGGGAGAAACAGTCGTCGCTTACCCTGCTGGTCAGTGACTGAACCGGACGCCTGACCCAGTGACTAGAAGTGGCCGTTGCTCTGCTCTCCGTCCGCTAAATCATGGAAATGAAAACCTCCTCGGGTTTTGCTTCCTCGGGGACCGAAGTGTCCAGGGGAAGTAGAAGTGGATGAGAAGGCTCTGGAAGTTGTGTCATGACAGCAGCTTTGCTTGCCCCCATCACCACCCTTCTTGCAATCTTGTAGCAAGTACATATCTTATGTCCTTGCTGGCAGCTCTGCAAACAGAGCGCCAAGCATTGCTTGTCAGTTTTGTTTTTGGAATCTTGTTAGCTCAGCTTCTCAGGCAGGAACTCTGCCTGCCTGGGGAAGGGGGAGGGCGGGGACTGCTTGCACAGGAAAACCTTAAGACCTGGAAGTCTGTGTTGTATAAAAGCTACCCAGCACGGAGAGTCTGGAGGCGACTCCCCTGAGCCCACACCGGTGCTATTGAATAAGCCTGGCTCTTCCGCATCTCACAGTGCCACTTGTCTCTTTGCGCTGCCAAGATTTCTGCAATAATTTAAATAAGCTCGGTTAACACTCCCCCACAACGTGCAGAGTCACCCACCTCATTTTGTCCCTCGCCCCATGGAAATTTCTACCCGTCTTGCTTTAGCAATCGTGTCTTGGGGAAAAGGAAAAAAATTGTGGGTTGACTCCGCACATCTGTCAGACGTGAGTGTAGTTGCTTTGCACACGATTTCTCGCTTAGTCCTTAAATCCATTCTTACTTCAACCACCACTGAAGCAAGTCTGAAATGAGTCTCCTCAAGGTTACACGACTCAAAATCAGTGGTGCCATCATAAACCTGATTCCAGGACGTCCCTCCTTCTCTCATCTGAGTCACCTCTATGTCAGGTGACGCTGGTCCCCTGGCTACCAAATAGCATCCTGTTGATCTTTCTATTCCTGGGTCTTGATAGCACCTTGAACTTTGCTCGCTCCAGATGGAAAGTAAGGATAAAGTAGAAATAGCATCTTTGTGCCCATTTGCCTTCTCTGTGAGTGAAGGATCTTACCCATATCCAAGTTTATTTTTTTTTAATTTACTAATTTTTTTAAGTTTTGCTTTATAGCTGGTTTACAGATGTCTGTCAGATTTTCCAACTGCACCGCGTGGTGACCTAGTTACATGTACATATATGGATTTGTCACATGTGATTAGACATAGTTCCCTGTACTATACAGCTGGATCTCCTTGCTTTTCCGTCACCGAAGCACTAGTTAACCCCATTCCCTCCCACCCCTCCCCCACCCCCCCGGCAACCACAAGTCTGTTCCCCAAGTCCGTGCTTTTCTGTTGAGAGGTTCATCTGTGCAATATACTAGACTCCAGTTATAAGAGATTTCATATGGCATCTGTCTTTCTCCTTCTGACTTGCTTCACTCAGTATGAGGGTCTCTAATTCCATCCATCTTGCTGCGAATGACGTTATTTTATCCTTTTTTATGGCTGAGTAGTATTCCATCGTGTATATATACCATGTCTTCCTAATCCACTCATCTGTTGATGGACATTTAGGTTGTTTCCACGTCTTGGCTATTGTGAATAGTGCTGCAGTGAACATACGTGTGCAAGTGTCTTTCTCAAGGAAATTTTTGTCTGGATATATGCCCAAGAGTGGGATTGCTGGGTCACGCTTCTCTATATCATATCCAAGTTTAAATATTCTTTTGTGTGTTCACAAAGGGTAGAGTCCTTCGGCCACAGGGGACAGAGTCCCAGGCATAAAAGTCAGAAACGTTGCGTAGATATTTCTGCTGTATCGACAAAGGTAAAGCCAGATGCTGCTCTTGGTTTCTACGTGGAATGTCCACATTGATTGAGGGGACATTCGGCTGTGACAAAACCAGGAAGATATTTTGAAACTGAAGATTGAAAAGAGTGGAAATGATGCAGCGTCAAGCATCCAAACCCAAACGCTGATGAATCAGGGGGGGCTTGACCCGATCAAGGTGTTTCCACTTACTTGGGAGCGCTTTGAATATGTTTTATACACCAATGAACATGATTTTCCTTTCAGACAGTATCTGAGCTGTGTGCTGCTAATGGGTGAGGAAAGTCTGTTTTGGTTTAAGCCTAGGTACACAAGAAATTACGAGAACAAAGTGCGTGCATTTTAATTTTATTTATTTATTTATTCATTCATTCATTCATTCATTTATTTAATTTACTGCTTTTTAGGGCTGCAGGTGCGGCATATAGAAATTCCCAGGCTAGGGGTCCAGTCGGAGCTGTAGCTGGCAGCCGACACCACAGCCACAGCAATGCCAGATCTGAGCTGCATCTGCCACCTACACCACAGCTCATAGCCACGCCAGATCCTTAACCCACTGAGTGAGGCCAGGGATCGAACCTGAGTCCTCATGGATACTCATTGGGTTCGATTACCACCGAGCCACAAAGGGAGCTCCGGAAAATTTAGGGTAAGCCTTGGGAAACAGGAAATTACCAGAGCAAAGCGTGTGCGTATTTTTAATTGTGGTGGGTGTCGTAACAAACATCATTCTTAGCCGTGAAACAGAGACGCACATTCTCATCAGTCGTATATGAGAGGGTGTCAACATCTTCTCATTCGTTTCATGACTGTTGTCCAACTTTGTCATCTTCTCTAGTCTAATGAGAATGTTTTCATTTTAATTGACATTTCTCTTTTTTTGACATTTCTCTTTCTCTGGCATTTCTCTTAATAGGTAGATGATTAACATTTTCCTAAATTAGGGATCATTTTTGTGAATGTTCTATTTATACATATGGTCCGTTTTTTTTTCCTTTTGGGCTTGCTCTTCATTTGTGCCCAGATATATTAAAAGGACATTTTTATTTTATGTATTTTTAAAATCTGCAATTACTTTTTCCGTGTAGCTTTTGATTTTGTTTATGGCATCGTCCCATGGAATGCATAAAATGCAGTCTAATACAGCAGTCTTTTAAGAATCATTTAGTTCAGTTCTATAAAAAAGATTGATCACTTGGAGATTATTTAATCAAAAATTCTTCAAGCCTTTGTTTTCTGGTATCAGTTTTCCCTTTTCTTTCAAAATATTTGAGCCACTGAATCTGTCTTTCTATCCATGGATTAATTATTGAATAGATATAGAAAATTGGTTAGGAATCACTTTTTCTGCCCAAGTGCCATAAGCGGCAGTTCTGTGCCGTTAAAAAACATTCAAGTTTGAGGGAGTTCTTCTTCATATACTAACTTGTTTTCCACTTTGGGTATATATTTCTCTACTTTATGGCTGTATCGACCAAATTATGCTTGTAGTGGAAGCAAATCAATTATTTAATTTGCCTTTATATTAAATTTCCTTTGCTTTGAAAGTGTGATAATGCTCCAGAAATGATGATTGAGAGAATTTTAGAAAGATTATTCTGTACTGGAGAGAATCCTTTAAAAAGGCATAGTTAATAGGCAGGGATAATTGCAAATGACATTTGCATTGTATTTTCAAAGCAGCACACATAATCAGGTGCATTAAAATGGCATATGTATGTCATAGATGAGTAGTCTCTGCCCTCATATTAAGATCTTGGGACAATACCTTTTTGATGAATAGCTAATTTTAATAAGGTACAATTTATGTCACAGGGAGGGACTTTTTTTATTTATAGATTTTCACGCCATTATTGACAGATAATATTGTCACATACATGTTGTGTTCTAGGTAGTCTGGCACCAGGCTCAAGCTAGCTTTATTTCCTGTGTGCAATTTGTTTTCCTTTGTTCTAGAAGAATTTGATCTCATCAGAGGTATTTCTTCATATTTGCAGTTTTGGGCCAGCTCTGTCTTGCTTGCTGCTTGTGGTGGGCGATCTTTTAATCAGAGGTTTAATTTAATCCGGGGCCAAATGGTTGCTGCAGTGTTACGGTTGTCTTTGAATCAGTTTTTTGCAGACTCGGATAATCCGTAATTCAGTAGAGCCCCTAACATGTTTTTATTCATAAATGCTGCTAATGCTTAAATTTATAGGAGTTCCCATCGTGGCACAGCAGCAATGAACCCGACTCGCATCCTTTAGGATGTGAATTTGATCCCTGCCCTTGCTCAGTGGGTTAAGGTTCCAGCGTTGCCATGAGCTGTGGTGTAGGTCGCAGACATGACAAGGATGCTGTGTTGCTGTGGCTGTGGCGTAGGCTCGCAGCTGCAGCTCCGATTCAACCCTTAGCCTGGTGTCTTCCGTATGCCACAGATGTGGCCCAAAAAAAGACAAAAGATAAATAAGTGAATTTACGATACTTTTGGAACCCATCTCTTTTTTCCTCTCATATGAATCTTTGGCGTACTTCATTAATCATTTAAAAATCAAGGGGGTAGGGTGCAGGCTTTCTTTTCCTCCTCCCTTCTGTCCTTCTTTCCTTCTTGCCTTCCTTCCTGTTTTCCTTGGAGTGCCGGAGGGTAACATTTCCTCTTGTTCCTTCTGCAATATACATGCTACTGTCCATTTATTTCTTCTGCAACACTTCCGATGAACATAAAGTCATGACAAGCTCTGTGCAGAAGCAATGAGGCGACCTGGATTTTAATCCTTACTCTGTCTTGCTGGGAGCTTTCCTACTCTTAATCATTGGGTGCTCAGATTCCCAAATATTAGGCACATTAATTCATGCACCAGTATCAGAATCACAAATGGTCTTTTTTTTTCGGTTTTTTTTTGGCCCAAGTCTGTGGCATGTGGAATTTCCCAGGCTAGTGATCCAATCAGAGCTGCAGGTGCCGACCTCCACCACAGCCACAGCAATGCCAGATCCAAGCTGCGTCTGCGACGTACACCACAGCGCACGGCAATGGCAGAGCCCCAACCCACTGGGCAGGGGCCAGGGATCAAACCTTCGTCCTCACGGATACTAGTTGGCTTTGTCACCACTGAGCCCCAGTGGAAACTCCACAGATGATCTTGCTTCTTGTTGCAAGTGTCCACAGACCTCGTACCATACGACAGTCACGCCATCAGTGGCCACGTGCACAGAACATGGAACCGGTACCTGGTTGGAGAAGATCTCACGGCAGCATTGTTTCTGTCTCAGACTTTTTTTTCTCTGCAGACAGTGTTTTTCAGAAGCACTCTGCATCTCATCCAGGGAGCTGCAAGCTGGCCTTGGTTGCCTTGGTGTCTTCCCTTGGGCTCGACCACAAGATGCAGGACCTTCAACAATGGTCCTATTTCTTCAGAGGAGATCTGGTGCTTTCAGGGTGATGGAGTTGTAGGCAAAACAGTCCTGTTGCATCAAGAACCCTAACCCGTGGGAAAGCAACCCTTCTCCTTTTTTTAACCCACGAGATGCAAGAGCTCATTTTTTCATTCGTCAGAGATAAGAGAAGATAAAATTTATTTTTATTTTTTGTCTTTTTGCCTTTCATGTAGAGCTGCACCCGCGGCACATGGAGGTTCCCAGGCTAGGGGTCTAACAGGAGCTGTAGCCGCCGGCCTTCGCCACAGCCACACCCACGCGGGATCCGAGCCGCATCTGCAACCTACACCACAGCTCACGGCAACGCCGGATCCTTAACCCACTGAGCAAGGCCAGGGATCGAACCTGCAACCTCATGGCTCCTAGTCGGATTCATTAACCACTGAGCCACGGCGGGAACTCCGAGAAGATAAATTTAAATGCCTCTGCTGGTCTCCCAGATGCCTTTTGACCTTGACGCTGGCTGGCTCTGATTTCACATCCATCCAGCCTCTCGCTTGGAATGATTTCTTATTCCAGGTGACGGAATCTTCAGGAGTAAGTCTGTCTGCGTCCTTATCTCCGTATTAATGATCGGCCTCAAATTTTTCTTTCTCACATTGATTCAGAAAGGATTTATGGGCTGCCAGCCTGTGCCAACACACTCCTGTAGATGCTTAGATTACCCAAGAACAAAACAAATAGGCTGTCCTCTTTCTTTTCTTTTCTTTTTTTGGGGGGGTAGAGATTGGTTTTCTCCTCCTCTTCTTCTATTTTTCTTCCCTTACTGGATGTCACCGAGTAGCCCATTTTTACACGGCGTGTACATACTAATTTCGCCCCCGATGAGAACTCTCTTCTCCAACCCCATCTGGAAGCACAGCTGTCTCCTCTGCATCTCCATTTGCTTTCCCCGTGGACATCTGACGTTGAGCACATCCGAAGGTCAGACTGTATCTCATCTTCACACCTGCTATGTTCTCTGCTTTCTTATTCAATGATTTCAGTGGTTCAGCCAAAATCCCAGGGGTCTTTGTTCATCTCTCTCCCCCCCCCCTTTTTTTTTTTGGCTGTGCCAGTAGCATGTGGCAGTTCTCGGGCCAGGGTTCAGATCCATCCTTAACCTGCTGAGCCCCCAGGGAACTCCTCGGGTCTCTCTTGCTTTTGCACGCTGTTATCCGCACCCCAGAGGCACAGCTCGGACAGACCCCCGTCTTGGTTCACGTTGGGAGAACCGTCCCTTGGTTCCGCTTTGTGGAGCGCAACAACCAAACTGGCCTGTCTCCAATCTGTCTTGATTTTCTTCTCCACGGCGTGGCCGGGGGTTATTCTCGGGGAAACAGAAGCCGTTGGTGTCCCTGCGTTCTCAGGGCGCTGCAGTCGTTCACTGGTTTCGTGTTGTTCACAGCCCAAGTTCACACAGGGCTGACGGGACCTGGTCCCTTTGTCTGCGGACCCCACTGGTCACTGCGCTCGCCGTACTGACTTTCCGGCTGTGGCTCAAATATGCTCACGAGCTTTACACATCTAGGCTTGGCCCTAACTGCTAACTAGTTCTTTTCCTGAAACATCACCCCTTTCAAATCAGAATCATACTTGACTTTCTCACCTCTTGTCAAGTCTGCTTCAACATCACATATTCAGAGAGTCCTGCCCTGATCATCCTGTTTAAAATCTCACACCTCTTCAGGAGTTCCCATCGTGGCTCAGTGGTTAACGAATCCGACTAGGAACCATGAGGTTGCGGGTTCGATCCCTGGCCTCGCTCAGTGGGTTAAGGATCCGGCGTTGCCGTGAGCTGTGGTGTAGGTCACAGACGCGGCTCGGATCCCGCGTTGCTGTGGCTGTGGCGAAGGCCGGCAGCTGCAGCTCCTGTTAGACCCCTAGCCTGGGAACCTCCACATGCCACAGGTGCGGCTCTAGATAAAAAAAAAAAAATGCAAAAAGACAAAAAAAAAGAAAAAGTGGCCTTCAGCAAAATGAAACAGGCAATGTCAATACAGACACAATTACACTTTGCAGATACTTGGTGTTTTTTCAAACTGAAGGTTCGTATCCACCTTTGAGCAAGTCTCGTGGCACCATTTTTCCAGCAGCATTTGCTTAATCTCTGTCTCTGCATCACATTTTGGAATTCTCCCAGGAATTCAAGATTTTTCCTCATGATGTACTTGCGTGGAGATCTGTGTTGAATGAACTTTGCTGTTTCTTCCGCGACTCACTGAAGATTTAGAGGGTGGTGAGGATTTGTTAGCAACACAGTATCTTTTGATTAATGTATTTATATTGCCTTTATACATAAAAGCACTTAATAGCATTTTGCACACTTAATAGCTATTGCACACTGTCTAGAAGATAGTGCAGTGTACACATCGTTGTTTTTTGTTGCTGGGAAGCCAGGAAATTCTGTGACTTATCACAACATCGGCTTTGCTGCAGTGGTCTGGAACCGAGCCTGCCATAACTCTGAGGTATGCCTGTATATATCGATGCTAGGTAGATAATCTGTATCTATTAATCCATTGATAGATACAAAATCTAAATAAAGATATGGATATCGCTGTGGATCTCTTAGGTATGTCTATCAGAAAGAAAACTGGTTCAGCATTACAATAAGACAAATGGAATTCAACGGGAAAAGAATTCTTAGGGGTGAAGAGGAATATTTTATGCTGCTTTATGAAAAACTGGGGAATAACTAAAAGAGCTTAAGTTTTTTTTTTTTTTCCATTATACCCAGCTGCACAGCGTGGTGTCAGGGTTACACATATATATATGGATTCATCACAAGCGGTTAGACAGAGTTCCCAGTGCTGTACAGTAGGATCTCCTTGCTTTTCCATCCCAAAGGCAATAGTCTACAACTATGAACCCCAGACCCCCCTACCGTAAGGTTAAATAATTACACGGAGAAGTTTAAAATCCACCATAGTATTTAAATACCAAAAAGTCAAAGACTAAGGATGTAGACATCAACAGACATAATCAACATAATGTAAGGAGATAGCCAAGTTCCTGTCATGGTGCAGCGGAAATGAATCTGACTAGCATCCATGAGGACGCATGTTTGATTCCTGGCCTCGCTCAGTGGGTTAAGGATCCGGCGTTGCCTTGAGCTGTAGTGTTGGTCAAAGATGTGGCTTGGATCCCATGTGGTGTGGCTGTGGCAGAGGCCAACAGCTGTAGCTCCAATTGGATCCCTGGCCTGGGAACCTCCATATGCCTCAGGTGCAGCCCTAAGAAGACCAAAAAAAAAAAAAAAAAAGTACATGAATTTCAGACCAGTCAGACTTGAGAACCATGGAAAACTGTTGTGAATAAAAACATGTTAAAGGGGGACCATTCTTCACAAAGACTTGTCAGTCCTAAAAGGTATTTCATCCTTTTATCAGAGGATGAAAGATCTAGAAGGAAAAACTATACACACCTGGTAGGAGAAGTGGAAAAATGCACTGTTCTGGACGCGGAGTTCCACGTCATCAGTAACTGACAGGTCCCCCAGGCAGAATATCCTAAGAAGATAGTTGATCGGTCCAGTCAGTCAACTTGATCTCGTTGGCGTTTGCAGGACACTCCATCCACCCTTCTCATGTCCCTGTGGAGTGTGTGCCAAGACGCAGCACGCTGGGAATGATAAAACCTATCTGACCAAAGGAGAAAGAAGAGAGTTCATACGAAAGGATGTTTTCAGCCCCCGGGGAGCTAAATTAGAAATCGAGCACGGAGAGATAAGTGAAGAATCCCCATGGGATGGAAACATTGTTCACCTATTTTCTTCTCCTTTTTTTGGTTTAAAACTTCTGCGTTGGAGTTCCCATCGTGGCTCAGTGGTTAACGAATCCAACTAAGAACCATGAGGTTGTGGGTTCGATCCCCGGCCTTGCTCAGTGCGTTAAGGATCCGGCGTTGCCGTGAGCTGTGGTGTAGGTTGCAGACGCAGCTCGGATCCCGCATTGCTGTGGCTCTGGCGAAGGCCGGCGGCTACAGCTCTGATTAGACCCCTAGCCTGGGAACCTCCATATGCCATGGGTGCGGCCCCAGATAAGGCAAAAAGACAAACAAACAAACACTTCTGTGTTATCCTGAAGGATAGTTGATGTACAATATTCTGATGACAGTTTCTGAGGGACAACAGTGATTCAGTAATATGTGGACACATAGCCATTCTTACGCAGATTTTTTTGTCATATAGGTTATTACAGAATATTGAGTAGAGTTCCCTGTGCTGTACAGTAGGTCTGTGTTGGTTTTCTGTTGTATATATAGTAGTGCGTATGTGTTAATCCTAAATTCCTAATTTAGCTTTACCCACCACACACACACACACACACACACACACACACACAATTTCCCCTTTGGTACCATAAGTTTGTTTTCTAAATCTGTGGGTCTGTTTCTGGCCTGTAAAGAAGTTCATTTCTCTCATTTGTTTTCAGCGTGAACAAACACCTGATATCATGTGTTGGTCCTTCTCTGTCTCACTTCGTTCAGTATGATCACCTCAGCTTCCATGCCTGTTGTTGCCAATGGCATGATTTCATGTTTTAGGGCTAATACTCCGTTGTGTTTCTGTACCGTGTCTTCTTGATCCATTCATCTGTTGATGGATCCTCAGGTTGCTGCCAGGCCTTCCCTGTTGTTAATAGTGCTGCAGTGAACATTGAGGTGCACGCATCTTTTCAAATTATGGTTTATTCTGAGAGTGGGAGCGCTGGGTCATAGGGTAATGCTCTATTTCGTTTTTTAAGGAAGCTGCATCCTCTTTTCCCTAGTGGTTACACCGGTGTACATTCTGACCCACAGTGTAGGAGGGTTTCCTTTCCTACACACTTTCTCCAGCATTTATTGTTTGTAGAATTTTGGATGGTGGCCTTTCTGACTGGTATATGGAACCTCATTATAATTTTGATTTGACTTTTTTCTTATAACAATGAATTTTATTTCAATATACATGTACAAAGATCATCACAAGTCAATGTGATAGCTTTTGTGTCCCAAACCCACAGTGCATCCCTCCACCCTCCAGACTGTCTTATTTGAAAAACCAAGGTTTTCCAAAATCTGTGAGTCATTGTCTGTTCTTCAAAGAAGTTCATTGTGTCTCTTTAGTTTCCACATGTAAGCGGTAGCATTGGGTGTTGCTGTCTACTTGTCTGACTGGTTTCACTTTGCATGATAATTTCTAGGTCCATCCATGTTGCTATAAATGTTGGTAATTCGTTCCTTTTAATGGCTAAGTAACATTCCTTTGTGTGTATGTACCATATCTTCCCTATCCACTCCTCTGTTGATGGGCATTTAGGTTGTTTCCATGACCTGGCTTCTTCCCTCTCTAGCTGCTTTAGATGTAAAGTTAGGTTGTTTATGTGAGCTTTTTCTTGTTTCCTGAGGTAGGCTTGTATTGCTATCTACTTTCCTCTTAGAACTGCTTTTGCTGCATGCCAGAGGTTTTGGAGTGTCATATCTTTGTTGTCATTTGCTTCTAGGTATTTTTTAATTTCCTCTTTGATTTCTTCAGTTATCCATTGGTTATTTAGCAGCGTGTTGTTTAGTCTCCACGTGTTTGTATTTTTTGCAATTTTTTTCTTGTTGTTGATTTCCAGTC
>PVHT021183672.1:4875825-4889942 GCA_004024745.2 Catagonus wagneri
ATCTACTTTCCTCTTAGAACTGCTTTTGCTGCATGCCAGAGGTTTTGGAGTGTCATATCTTTGTTGTCATTTGCTTCTAGGTATTTTTTAATTTCCTCTTTGATTTCTTCAGTTATCCATTGGTTATTTAGCAGCGTGTTGTTTAGTCTCCACGTGTTTGTATTTTTTGCAATTTTTTTCTTGTTGTTGATTTCCAGTCATATAGCATTGTGGTCAGAGAAGATGCTTGAAACTATTTCAATTTTCTTAAAGTTACTGAGGCTTGATTTGTAGCCCAAGATGTGATCAATCTTAGAGAATGTTCCGTGCGCACTTGAGAAGAATGTGTATTCTGTTGCTTTTGGAGGGAATGTCCTATAAATATCTATCAAGTCCATCTGATCTAATGCTTCATTCAGGGCCTGTGTTTTCTTATTGATTTTCTGTCTGGATGACCTGTGCATTGCTGTAAGTGGGGTGTTAAATTCCACCACTATGACTGTGTTATTGTTGATTTCTCCTTTTAAGGTTGTTAGCAGTTGCCTTATATATTGTGGTGATCCTATGTTGGTTGCATAGATATTTAAAATGGTTATATTTTCTTCTTGGATTGATCTTTTGATCATTATGTAGTGCCCTTCCTTGTCTCTTAAAATGTTCTTCATCTTAAAGTCTATTTTGTCTGATATGAGTATTGCTACTCCGGCTTTCTTTTGATGCCCATTTGCGTGGAATATTTTCTTCCATCCTCTCACTTTCAATTTGTATGTCTCTAGAAGTGAAGTGGGTCTCTTGAAGACAGCTTATATATGGGACTTGTTTTTGTATCCATTTGGCTAGTCTATGTCTTTTGGTCGGGGCATTTGGTCCATTAACATTTAAGGTACTTACTGATATATAAGTTCTTATTGCCATTGTATTAACTGTCTGGGGTTTTTGTTGCTCTTTCTTTTTTACTCTGAAGTTTTGATATAGGAGTCTATATTACAAATGAGATTTTTTTAAGTTGTTGGTTTCTTAATTGCACATGCGTCTCCAGTGACCTGCATTTGTGCTCTCTTCTCACGATTTCTGATTTTGTTAGCACAATTGTGCATGGATGGTTTAGTATCTTTACTGTATATATGCCTTTCCTGGTGAGCCTTGTCATTTGTGGTGTTTTTGTTTCTGGTTGTGGCCTTTTCTTTTCTGACTAGAGAAGTTCCTTTAAAATTTGTTGTAAAGCTGGTTAGTGTTGCAGAAATCTCTTCGCTTTTGCTTACCAGTAAAGGTTTTGATGTCTCCTTCAAATCTGAATGAGAGCCTTGCAGGGTAAAGCAATCTTGGTTGGAAGTTTTTCCCTTTCATCACATTAAGTATATCATGCCACTCCCTTCTGGCTGCAGAGTTTCAGCTGAAAAATCTGCTGATAACCTTATCGGGGTTCCCTTGTATGTCATTTGTTTCTTTTCCCTAGCTGCTTTCAATCCTTGCTCTTTGTCTTTAATTTTGGTCATTTTGATTAGTATGTGTCTCGAGGTGTTCCTCCTTGGGTTCATTTTATGTGGTACTCGTTGCACTTACTGGATTTGAGTGAGTGGTTCCTTTCCCATATTAGGGAAGTTTTTGGCTATTATCTCTTCAAATATTTTTTCTGTCCCCTTCTCTCTATTTTCTCCCTCTGGCACCCCTATAATACGGATGTTGGTGGAATTTTCCAGTCCATTTGGTTGAAGGCTGCTTGGCATTTGGTTGTAGTTATGTTGTTTTTTGGGAGAGAAGTTGAGCTCCAGTCCTCCTATTCCACCATCTTAATCCAATCTCCTCTGACTTTTTTTTTTTTTTAACATAGAGCTGCATTATCTGTATACTTGAGAGATTAATCCCTTAGGCTGATTCATTTGCAAACATTTCCTCCCATCCTGTGGCTTGTCTTTTCATGTTGTTGATGGTTTCCTCTACTCTGCAAGAGCTTTTACGTTTTATTAGGTTCATTTGTTTAGTTTGTTTTATTTTCATCACTCTAGGAGGCTGATCCAAAAAAATATTGCCATGATTTATGTAAAGTGTGTTCTGCCTATGTTTTCCTCTCGCAGTTTTGTAGTATCCAGCCTTACATTTTGGTCTTTCATCCATTGTGAGTTTATTCTTGTGTGTGGTGTACAAGAATGTTCTAATTTCATCCTTTTGTATATAGCTGTCCAGTTTTCCCAGCATCCCCTACTGAAGAGAGTGTATTTTCTCTGTTGTATATTCTTGCCTACTTTGTTGTGGATTAACCATATGTGTGTTGGTTTCTCTCTGGACTTTATATCCTGTTCCAACGATCTTTATTTCTGTTTTTTTGTGCAGTACCCTACTGTTTTGATCACTACAGCTTTGTAGGACAGTCTGAAATCAGGGCACCTGATTCTTTGAGCTCCATTTTTCTATTACAGATTGCTTCGGCTGTACAAATTTAGAACATTTTTGTTCTGGTTCTATGAAAAAGGCCATTGGCAATTTCACAGGGATTGCCCTGAATCCATAGGTTGCCTTGGGGCGTATGGTCATTTTGACAGTATTGATTCTATCAAGAGAAGGTAGACAGAAGGCAACAATTTGACGGGAACGGTTCCTTATTAAAATTTCAAAAAGAAATATGCAACGGTGATTAAACAGTGCTTGTTTATACAGTTAATATTAGAAAATATGAAAAATGCATTCTTGAGGAATTGAAACATTGCTTAGAGCCATCCAGTACCAAGGGAACACTGCCATATATATATAGAACTTGTAGAAGAGGACTAAACCCTACTAGATAATCAAGCTTTTGTAGTCATATCTCATTTAGCATTCCCATCATGTCTTTGAGATAACTCAGTTTTTTGCCTTTTTTTTTTTTAAACAAATGGAATAATCAAAGCTCAGAGCCTTGGTCTTCAGGGTGAGAGTCAGTACTGAGCTTGGTCAGTGGACTTAGAAAGTGCCTGCTCTTGGGCCCTCAAACATTCTCATTGGATACTCATAAACTCAGTAAAATTCATCAAAATGAGAGCTATTATGTAGAAGTAGAATACTGCTCTCAGCATCCTTTGAAAATATGTCTTTAGAAGATCCACTTTACCATTATGGAGCTATTTCTGCACCCCAGTAAATGACATGTAATCACAGTGATTTGTAGATCTTGTTATAAAACCTTCTCATAAAAGTTTCTATCTTAAAGTCTTCATTTCACCAGGAATTCATTAGCTTGTTTTACCAGTGGAAGCAAATGGAGGAGTGAAGTTTCCTACTAAAGGTTTCTGGAGACCCAAACCCACGGGATCCTCTTTGCAGGGCTGACCTGAGAGATAGAAATCTTTTGTGTGTCTTTTTAGGGCTGCACCTGGGGCTTATGGAGGTTCCCAGGTTAGGGGTTGAATTGGAGCTGTAGCCATCAGCCTAAACCACAGCCTCAGCAACGTGGCTACATCTGCAACCTACACCACAGCTTATGGCAACCCTGGATCCTTTCACCCACTGGGTCAGACCAGGGATTGAACCCGAGTCCTCATGGATACTAGGCAGGTTCCTTACCACGAGCCCCAGCGGGCCCTCACAAGAGATGGAAATCTTAAAAGAGGAAAGGAAGAGGTTAGAAGTTATAGCAAGGGCTCTATGAAAGGATGGAGTCAGGGATTTGTGGAAAGTTGAGGAATCTCACACACACACACACACACACACACACACACACACATCGAGGAGTAACTCTTGCATGTACACAACCTCCCTCAGTAGTTGCTGGCCGTGGTCGCTTATGTACATGTTAAGTATTAAACAATAAATTTAAGCGAGTGGGACTGAATGGCCTCATTCTTCTATTAGTCTCAGACACTACCTGTGTTTTAGATCATTTCTTACAGCTTGGGTGATGCCATAAATATTTTATGGTTATT
This sequence comes from Catagonus wagneri, assembly GCA_004024745.2. Lineage (NCBI taxonomy): Eukaryota > Metazoa > Chordata > Mammalia > Artiodactyla > Tayassuidae > Catagonus > Catagonus wagneri. The sequence continues at coordinate 4,879,701 of PVHT021183672.1, forward strand.
CAGTTTTCAATCTAGGATTATTCCGTTTCCCTTATTATTGTTTTTATTCCACTGTAACAAAACAACCCCTTTATTTCTTCTGTTCTTATCCCTTTTCCTCATTCTTCTCTCTCCACATCCTTCCTTCTTTCCTTCTTTCTTCTTTCTTTCTTTCCCTCTCTCTCTCTCTCTCTTTCTCCCCCCTCCATCCCTCCCTCTCTTCTTTCCTTCCTCCCTTCTTCCTTCCTTCTGTCCGTCCATCCACCCCTCCTTCCTTACTGCCTTGCCACAGCGTGGATACTCACTAAATAAATGGGAGAAAAGGGAAGACAAGATTTTGTGGGCTGTCTGTTGAAACTTGAACGTAGCATCTGTTTCATTGTCTCTGCCCCTCCCCCGACCACCACAAGTTCAAGTCCCAAGAAGGATAGATAAAGGGCAGCATTCTAACAGAGGTCTATGGATGCTGCTCTCCAAACTGGAGTCTATCCTTGGCCGTGTGGATTGTGCCCCGGTGTTGGGCTGATCTGACAGCAAATTGAATTCTAATAGACACATTGGTACTTGTTTCCCCGAAGTCTGCATTTTAATGAAAGTTGAAGAACAAGGAGACACAGGAAAATCGATAACCATGTAAAGATTTACCCCCTGTTCCCCGGTTTTTTTCCACATCTGCTGCCTCCTCTGTGAGGACCCAAAGCCGGGCATTGCAGTGTGCCCTTTGCTTATGTTGTTGGAGTTAAAAAAGCAAATGGTCGCGTTACGTTAAAAAAAGTTCGAGGGCACCATAGACAGCTAGCTAGGTGCGTAGTCCGTAAACTCCACTTTCCAAAAAGGCTGGTTGAGGAGTTCCCGTCGTGGCTCATTGGGTTAAGAACCTGACATTGTGTCCCTGAGGATGCGGGTTCGATCCCTGGCCTCACTCGGTGGGTTAAGGATCCGGCATCACTGCAAGCTATGGCGTAGGTCACAGGTACAGCTCTGATCTTGTGTTGCTGTAGCTGAGGTGTAGGCTGGCAGCCGCAGCTCCAGTTGGACCCCTAGCCCGAGGACTTCCAAATGTTTGAGGTGCAGCCCTAAAGAGGAAAAGAAAAGACTGGTTGAGTGGCCAAGGTCCATGCAGATACCCAGAAAATACGCCACAGTGTCCAGGACGCCGAACTGCAGTGAGTGAGGGGACATGTGATAACACAGCTGTACCTCTGTGCACCGTGGGCATCCACACATTTTCCTTAAATTATAAGCAGATTATTTTTTTTATTATTGAGTTAGCGAAACCTAGGAGAGGTGGGCTTTCTGAATAGCGTGGAGCAGACAAAGGGAAGGTCACACACATCCCAAGATCTCCGTCTGATTTGCATTCTCTTAGCCCGCAGCATGATTTCTAGGGAAAAAACACTTGACCCTGGGCTGCAAAGCCCCAGTAAAGGTTAGGAGAGCTGGCTTATAACATAGGGATCATTACACTGAAAACCACTCCTGGTAGAGCCGTGCTAAGAAGCAAAAACTTAAAGCCAAAGGGTGAATTCCAGAGGTGGTGGTGGCAGGGCTCATAGTGACGATTGCAGGATTATTATTATTATTATTTTTTTTTTTTTTGCCTTTTGTCATTTTATGGCCGTGGGTTTATGGCCGCACCCGCGGCATGTGGAGGTTCCCAGGCTAGGGGTCTCATCGGAGCTGTGGCCACAGGCCTGCGCCGCAGCCACAGCAACGCAGGATCCGAGCCGCGTCTGCAACCTACACCACAGCTCACGGCAACGCCGGATCGTTAACCCACTGAGCAAGGGCAGGGATCGAACCCGCAACCTCATGGTTCCTAGTCGGATTCGTTAACCACTGCGCCACGACGGGAACTCCCTATTATTATTTTTTTGTAATTCTCAAAGAGAAAAAAAATTTGTGTTCCTTCATCTAGAAGTTTTTGTTTCTTTTGTAGCCACGCCTGCAGCATATGGTCGAATTGGAGCTGTAGCTGCCAGCCGACACCACAGCCACAGCCATGCAGGATCTGAACCACAACCGCGTCTGTGACCCACACAATAGCTCATGGCAATGCGGGATCCTTAATGCACTGAGCGAAGCCAGGGATTGAACTTGCATCCTCAGGGATACTAGTCAGGCTGTTAACCCTCTGAGCCTCAACAGGAGCTCCCACATCTAGAAGTATCCATGAAAGGGGCCCACTAGTCCTAGAAGTTGTTTGAGACCCGTGATGTTTTTGGGGGTGCTACAACGTAACTCACTGGGTAACTGACACCTCAGGAGGAGTCATGTAACTCTAGTGTGCTTGCAAAACCAGAGTGTCTTGGAAATAGCTACAGATTGGTGCTGAAAATGGAAAGCTGGGAGGGCTGTTTGATTGCCCCCGTGCTAGAGCTGCAATAGAACTTGTGGCTTCAGCCTCGTGCTCTGTGTGTCCCGTGTGCTTCCTCCTTTAAGTTCTCTGTGAGTCCAGGCAGGTTCCTGTACGTCCTGGTGTCATTGTCGAGAGTCTGCTAAAATCTTTTCCTCAGTCTGTCTGCAGCCACTAAATACATTGCTCGGAAAACTGCAACCTTTATTTTTCGTTTTTATTTTTTTAACTTGAACTCCTGTCATTGTGCAATGTAAGTTGCAGGTGCACAGTATAACCTTTAACAAACAGATACTCCATTTGTAGTTATTTTAAAATTTGGCTCTACTCCTTGTGCTCTACAATCTATCCTTGTAGCTTATTTATTTTACACCAAAGAGTTTGTGTCTCTCACTCCCCTGCCCCCATCCTGCCACTCCCACTTCTCTCTCTCCACTCACTGGTCACTACCAGTTTGTTCTTGAGAGCTGTAAGTCTGCTTCTTCTGTGTTATATTCACTAGTTTGTTATATTTTTTAGATTCCACATATAAATGATAGCATAGGATATTTGTTTTTCTCTGTCTGACTGACTTCACTGCGTATGACTATCTCTAGGTCCACCCATGTTGCTGCGGCAAATGGCATTGTTTTGTTCTTTTTCGTGGCTGAGTAATATTCCATTGAGTACACGTACCACGTTTTTATCCATTCCTCTGTCGATGAGCATTTAGGTGGTTTCCCTGTCTTGGCTGTTGTAAATAAATAATGCTGCAGTGACTACTGGGGTGCATTCACCTTTTCAAATTAGTGTTTTGGGTATTTTTTGTTTTTGATGTATACGCAGGACGGAATTGCTGGATCGTATGCTGGTTCTATTATTAGTTTTCTGAGAAACCTCCTTACTCTTTCCGCAGTGGCAAAATGCATTCTTTCTGTTTCAGCTTCTGATAGGATTCCTTCAATTTGTTCTGGCCGCTGTTGCAAATTACTCTTGTGAACATTTTTGCCTTCCTGGGCTTGGCTGAGGCTATTAGCTTTCCAAGTGGCCACAAATGTGTGCCAATATATTTAGATGTATCAGTCCCCATTGCTTTTTGGCAGAGTAATAGTATACTTCTAACCAAAAGTTCCCTGGATTTCACCCAATGTTTCCTAAAGACATGGTCAAGATAGCTTTCTGTCGCTCAGTGTGGTTTTTTTTCTACGACAGATGAGTTCCCATTCCAAATGTTTACATGTTATTAGATCGAGCCCAAGTGGTGATTCTAAATGCTGTCCTGCCCGAGGACGTTTCAAGGGACATGACTTACAAGACGGATGCTGTTGAGAATCTGCATTGGTTAGAAATCGTGTTTGCATATTTATTGACCTCGCGGTAACTATTAAGAGCTACAGTTTGGAAGGTCTTTCTGTAAAGCTACATGGTTTCCCAAAGACGTAAAAGGAGAAGGGACCAAAATGGAACGCACCAAACATTTACTGAGAATTTCTAAAAGATTTTTGGCAAAGTTTTCTGTCCCCCTCCCCAGGAAAAAAATAAAGGTAGGAAGAGAGGAAGGTGGAAGGGAGGATGGAAGGAAGAAAGGAGGAAAGAAAGAAAGAGAAAGAGGGAAGATGGAAAAGAGGGAGGAAGAAGGGAGTTCCTGCTGTGGCACAGCGGCAGTAAACCCGACTAGTATCTTTGAGGACATGGTTTCAGTCCCTGGCCTTGCCCAGGAATTGAGGATCCGGCGTTGCCGTGAGCTGTGGTGTAGGCCACCGATGCAGCTCGGATCCAGTGTGGCTGTGGCTGTGCCATGGTCCTGCAGCTGCAGCTCTGATTCAACTCCTAGCCTGGGAACCTCCATATGGTGTTTGTGCGGCCCTAAAAAAAAAAAAAAATTCACGTATTGGCTTAATGAACTTACCCACCTTTCTATTCACCACCCGTGAGTCCATTCCTAACGGAAGCCCTGACATCCTCGCTTTATTTTGCTTACAGTCGGCTGGCTGTTTTTGCCACTACACTGAAATTCCTCAAAGCGCCTCCTAGGTGAGTCAGGTGCACCAACGCCACTGACTCTCCAGGGCCTCTTTCAAAATTGGTAAGTCGTTGTCTTTTATCATCCTCGGTCGGCTTCAAAAACCGTTCCGTCCCGCTCGATGAGCAAATGGAGGAAAAGACGCTGTACAATGGCACAGCAGCTCGGGGTGGCTTGCGGTCACTCACAGACCTTCCGGGGGCGGGCGGCGCCCCTGTGGGCTCGCTCATCCTTTTGTCCCTCGCGATCATCTCCCCGTCGCAGGGCGGGACGCTCGCCTTCGCACCAGCAGCTCCGTGCAGGCTGTAGAGTCCCTCCTCTGTGGGCTGGACTGGTGGGTCTCCTCTCAATGGAAACACAGTCTCCCCAAGAAAGGAACGAGTCTTCAGTAAAAGCTGGCCAGAGGGCAGTTGTCTTACACACACTGTGTTGTGTGATAACGTCTGAATACAGGGTAAACATGCTATATGGCTGAATAGTCTGTATCTGTGTATATATACTGTATCTATAGCCTGTGCAGATGTATTTAATATATAGAATGCGTATGAATATATAATCTATATCTAATAACTATCTATAGATAGCTATGACCGGCAGACAGGAGAGGTCAGTTGATAAAAGGTGAGTCAATAGATATGTAGGTATGACAGGTGCTTAGATTGGTAGACGTAGATATGTTATGCAAACAGGTAGGTTGATTGACAGGTGCAGTAGGTACATAGACATGATAGGTGACAAAGACGAAGGAAGGAAGGAGGGAAGGAAAACTGATTTGGAATCGCAGCTTCAGCAGTTGCATTCCATCTTCCGTATCCGGAATGCAGCATGCACACTGGACTCCGAGCACTGGCGGAGCTGGCTCTGTTATGCCAAGAGGCCAGTAACCGGACTTGAGAGAACATCATCTGGGACACGTGAGAACAGCGGGGGCCGTGGCGTGGAGCCCCCACAGGGAAGAGCACACAGTTTTAAAGTGCCTTAGTGTAGAATCCCATCAGCACTCGCTTTGGGCACAGGCTGCAGTTCTGCCTTGGATTTCAAGGTTTTCTGTCTGCTTCCTTTATCTCCTCGTGTAGGAATGTGGAAATTGCCCAGAGCTAGGCAGTTACTCCCATGGCCGTCAGCCCAGAGACCCGTTCAAATTGTAGAGAATCAGGAGTTACCGTCGTGGCTCAGTGGTTAATGAATCCGACTGGGAACTGTGAGGTTGCGGGTTCCATCCCTGGCCTCGCTTAGTGGGTTAAGGATCTGGTGTTGCCGTGAGCTGTGGTGTAGGTCGCAGATTCAGCTTGGATCTGCCATTGCTGTGGCTGTGGTGTAGGCCGGCAGCTGTAGCTCCAACTGGACCCCTAGCCTGGGAACCTCTATGTCGTGTGTGCTGCCATGAAAGGACAGAAGACCAAAAAAAAAAGAAATTGCATCATGTTAGTCATCCTTGTTTTCACATTTGATATGAAATAGCAAGTGAGCACCTACCCCAGGACAATTGCTGAGAAATGAGAAATTTTATCTGCTATATTTTTTATTATTTTTTAAAGGCTGTACCTGCAGCATATGGAATTTCCCAGGCTAGGGGCTGAATTGGAGCTGCAGCCATCGGCCTACACCACAGCCACGGCAACACTGGATCCAAGCCACATCTGCAACCTATACTGCAGCTCACGGCAATGCGGGATGCTTAACCCACTCAGCAAGGCCGGGATTAAACCCTCAAACTCATGGATACTAGTCGGGTTCTTAACCCACTGAGCCACAGTGGGAGCTCCTTATTGGCTGTGCCAAGTAGAAAGATTAGTCTTAGCATTCCCGCTGTGGCTGAGCGGGTTAAGAACCCAACACAGTGTTGTGATGATGTGGCTTCGATCCCTGGACTCGCTCAGTGGGTTAAGGGTCCAGCGTGGCCGTGAGCTGGGGTGTAGGTCTAGGCCGGCAGCTGCAGCTCCGATTCCAGCCCTGGCCTGGGAACTTCCATATCCATATGCCACAGGTGAGGCCCTAAAAAGAAAAGAAAGAAGAAAAAAAACGGATTAATCTTACACACCTGAAATGATAACATTTAGTTTCAAGAATGCATTTTTATTGTCCATCTATGAAAACCGTCACCAAAACCTTGCTTTGGTGACATCTGTGTGTGTGTACGTGTGTGTCTGTGTGGCGGGTACACATACAAGCTTAGAGACAGATATTTTCCAAAGTGGTCAATTCCAAAAGATCAAAACTCTTCGATCTTCTGGAATTGACCTTGATCCAGAGTCTTAACACAGGTGCCACTCGTTCCTTCAGGACGCGTCACTGGGGGCTGGGACCCATGACAGGTGCACATACATCAGGACACGGTTAGGAGTCTCGTGTGATATGATTTCAACCCAAGAGCGCCTTTTCAGTGAGGGCGGTGGGCAGACCCCCGCCCGCCCCCTGCGTTAGGGAAGAGTCACGTCAGTGTGAGAAGCAACCCGACCCACAGGTGGCTGGGTGCCGCCTCCTGGCTTACCGCTCCCAGCAGCACTGAGGATCACCTGTCCGCGGGTCCTCCATCAGTCTGCCTCAGCCTGCTGCTTTCCGTCCGGCTCCCCTCGATATGGCTTCCTCGGAAACTCAGCATCGTCCTGCCGTTCTACGATGACATTCTCACTTTGACTCAGAGAAACACTTGTGCCGTATCCAAAACATAGCTGCCCGCATTCGTATGTGCGCGTGCTGCAGATCCCTTGCGAGTGGTGACCTGGATGCTACGGATGCGGTCAGCGCTTTTTCTTGAAATGGCTTGAGATGGAAAGGGTAACTTCATAACCATGTATGCGTGACTGTTCAGAAAATTAAAACTAAAAGAAAAAAAAAAAAGGTCGCTTCAGTAAGCTGTTTCCCATCCTTTCTGAAGGGGGCAAGGAATCCCAGACACAGCGGCAAACACATAGAGATGCTGGGTTTACAGACTTCTAAGCCATTACTAGCCTCGAAAACAAGAAGGAAATTTTGAATACCAGCATAAAAGAAAAAATGCAATCGGAGTTCCCATCGTGGCGCAGCAGAAACGCATCCGACTAGGAACCATGAGGTTGCAGGTTCGATCCCTTGCCTTGCTCAGTGGGTTAAGGATCCGGCGTTGCTGTGAGCTGTGGTGTAGGTTGCAGACGCGGCCGGATCCCACGTTGCTGTGGGTGTGGTGAAGGCCGGCGGCTACAGCTCCTGTTAGACACCTAGCCTGGGAATCTCCATATCCTACGGGAGCGGCCCTAAAGAAAAGGAATGAAAGAAAAGAAAAATTACAGTGAAACAGCCTAAATTGTCAGGGGGGAGATGACATGTCTTTGTGAAAAACAAATGACGTGGAGTTCCTGCCGTGGCACCATGCGTTAAATATCCACCTGCAGTGGCTTGGGTCACTGAAGAGGTACAGGTTTGATCATCAGGCCAGCAAAGCAGATAAAAGGGTCCGGCGTTGCTGTGGCTGTGCCGTGGGTGGCAGCTGCAGTTTGCATTTAATCCCTAGCCTGGGAACTTCCATACGCCTCGGGTGTGGCCAAAAAAAAGGAAAAAGCAAATTACATGTAAATTAATAAAGGTACACATCATTTCAGTGAATGCTTGACTGCAGGATCCCGTAGGTATCTTAAAAGGGTCGCATAGAAATAAACCTATAGCAAATAATTCTATAGCAAATTATTGTGAAATAATTCTATAGCAAATTAAAATACCATTCTGGATTGAGGGGCCAAGAACATATTTTCAGAAATGCAAAAATCCAAGCAGGTGCTACTTGAGACTCTGGTAAATGCAATTTCCAGAGAATATAGGCAGGCTCAGAAATAGTGGGTTGGGTTCCAGAGTACCATAGTAAAGCAAAGTTCGCAATAGTGGAGTTCCCACTGTGGCACGGGGGTTAAGGACCTAGCATTGCTGCAGCTGGCGTAGATCACAGCTGTGGCTTGGATTTGATCCCTAGCCCAGGAACTCCCATATGATGTGGGTGCACTGAACAAGAACAAAAAATCTATGTGATGTCCCAATAAAGGCAGTCACATGGATTTTTGGTTTCCTAGCTACATAAAAGTTATATTTATTCTATAGTGTAGTCGATTAAGTGGGCAATAGCATTATATCTAAAAAATAAACATCACTTAATTAAAAAACGCTTTGCTAAGAATGCTAAATACCATCTGGCAAGGCAGGATTGTCACAAAATTTCTGTTTGTGGAAAAAACCACAGTTACTGCAAAGCAGTAAAGTGTCATAAAACTTCGATACACAATACAGAAATATGCCTGTTGGCTTCAAGAACGTGAAAATTAAGCGAAACCAGCAGTGGTGCATGAAGCCATTCTGAGCCACCGTCTGATAACTACCATGGCCCAAATAATTGTTTAATTTTGTAGCCTGTGCAGAATAATTGGATTTAAAATCCTAGGGGAAGAGACATGGATGATGGGAGCTGAAGATAAGTTTTAAATTCTTTTAAGGCTCTTGTCCATTTCAGGAGGAAGTCAAAGCTATAGATGAACCATAGATTTTTTTTACGCACCTGTTAAGATTAACTCCTAAAGAACAGAAATCGAAAGTAAATGTCAAACCCGTATGAGGAAATGCGCTAATCAGAGTTTGATCAATCCAGGAAGGGGCAAAAAAAGAGAAATCAAGCCAGACACAGGAAAGGAAAATGGATACACTGTGTTACACAGAAAATAAAACGACAAAATTAGTAATACCTATGTAAGTAGTAACACATGGAAAAAAAGGGATTACTTTCAGCATTTATTTTTTATTTATTTATTTTTTGTCTTTTTAGGGCAACACCCGCGACATATGGAGGTTCCCAGGCTAGGGTTCCGATCAGAGCTACAGCTGCTGACCTACACCACAGCCACACAGGATCCGAACCGCATCTGCGACCTACACCCCAGCTCGCCGCAACGTCAGATCCTTAACTCACTGAGCGAGGCCAGGGATCAAACCTGCAACCTCTTGGTTCTTAGTCGGATTCGTTTCCGCTGCAGACGGGAACTCCCACTTTCAGCATTTAAAACGGACTCACCCATCAAGAGGTTGTTCATGTTGTGTGAAAATGAGGCAAAGCAGAATAATGAATATATCTGTTCATAGGAAAAACAAAAAACAACCCAGAAAAATAGTGTGCAGTATTCATGGGTGTGTTATAAGCAGGACTCGTCTCATCACTTGAATGCAAAAGACAGATTCATGGAAAGGGTTGTTAGCCAGAAACAGGCACAGTGGGTTTGCCAGGAGGCTAACAGATACTTCGTTTTATTTGCCTTTTTTTTTTTTTAAAGTATACTTGATTTACAATGTTTCTTCAGTTTGTATTGTACGAATGGCGACCCAGTCCTTCATGTGTGTGTGTGTGTGTATATATATATATTCTTTCTCTCATGCTTTCTCCATCATGTTCCTACCTAAGAGATTAGACATATGTAGTTCCCCTGTGGTGTACATCTTCCTTTTTGGGAGAGGGGGGCTTATTGGCGGCATATGGAAGTTCCCAGGCTAGGGGTTGAATCGGAGCTGCAGCTACAGGCCTGCACCACAGCCACAGCCATGCCAGATCCAAGCCACGTCTGCGACCGACACTGCAGCTCACGGCAACGCCGGGTCCTTCACCCACTGAGCGAGGCCAGGGATCCAACCTGCATCCTCATGGATGCTAGTCGGGTTCATTACCGCTGAGCCACACCACGGCAACTCCTCACGTGACTTTTTATTTTTTTTATTTTTTTATTTTTTTTTTGCCTTTTGTCATTTTATGGCCGCGGGTTTATGGCCGCACCCGCGGCATGTGGAGGTTCCCAGGCTAGGGGTCTAATCGGAGCTGTGGCCACTGGCCTGCGCCGCAGCCACAGCAACGCAGGATCCGAGCCGCGTCTGCAACCTACACCACAGCTCACGGCAACGC
>PVHT021183672.1:4890942-4944700 GCA_004024745.2 Catagonus wagneri
GGATCATTAACCCACTGAGCAAGGGCAGGGATCGAACCCGCAACCTCATGGTTCCTAGTCGGATTCGTTAACCACTGCGCCACGACGGGAACTCCACGTGACTTTTTAAAACAATAAACATCTGCAGGGAACACTGAAGGTTTAAACCCTTCGTGCTGGATGGTGGCTACTGGCATTCCGTGATCCTTATTTCTGTGATTTCAAACATTTTCAACTATGAAAAAATTCATCTTCTTTAAGCCTGAGGACATAGCACAAGGGATTATGAAAGATCCACGGGTCCAATCCTGTTACACCTGGAGCAGGTATTCACCCCAGAATACAACAGAAATATTCTGGAGGAAAACCACAGTGTCAGCCAACTCCTGGCTCCTTTCCATGTTGGCCTGGGGAGTTTTGGAAAACTTCCTGGGTTTTGAGATAGAAATAGACAATGAAGAGTGCTTTTAACTGTTTATTTTTTTTTAAGCCCATTTTTTTTTTTGGTTGAAGTGCGGTTGATTTATAATGTGTTATTTTCTGCTGTACAGATTAGTAATTCAGTGATTCTTGTATACATCATTTCTTGTCTGTGGCTTATTATACGATAGTGTCGTAGAAAGATAGTGTTCCCTGTGCCATACATTTAACTCTTATTTTTTTTTTCTTTTTAGGGTACGCCTGCGGCATATGGAAGTTCATGGGCTAGAGACTGAGCCCAAGCCACATCTCTGACCTACACTCTACCTTGTACCAACACCGGATCCTTAACCCACTGAGCGAGGCCAGGGATTGAACCTGTGTCCTCATGGACACTATGTCACGCTCTTAATCCACTGAGCCACACTGCAAACTCCTTATGTATGTATGTATTTACATGTTTATTTATGCATGCATGTATGCATGCTTTTTTAGGGCCGCACCTGTGGCATAGGGAGGGTCCCAGGCTAGGGGTCTAATCAGAACTGTAGCTGCCAGTCTACACGACAGCCACAGCAACGTGGGATCTGAGTCTTGTCTGCAACCTACATCACAGCTCACAGTCACACCAGATCCTTAACTCACTGTGCGAGGCCAGGTATCGAACCTGCATCCTCATGAAGACTAGTCGGCTTTGTTACCACCGAGCCGCAGTGGGAACTCCTGCCTTTGATTCTCAATACACTGGTTATTTTCGGAGACCCAAGGTTCTTTGAAAAAAAAAATACTCGAGTAAATCAGTACATTTCGTGGCTGTTCAGGAAGGGGCCTCATAAGGGTTTAGTGGAAAAGAGCTGGGTGCGTCCCCGCCATCAACCGCCCCTGGAAGCCAGGGGGACTGAGGTTCTCACAAGTGCCCGTAATTCCTGAGGGTGAGCTCGGTGTGCTCTGGGTATGAGCTTCGGTCTCTGGCCCGTGTCCCTTCTGTTTCAGATGTCATTTTCTGTCACGTCCTGTTCCCTTTAATGGCCTCACCTGTGTGTTGGCGCTGCTGCTAGGGTCTCCCCCAGCCTGATAGATATATATATATTTTTGGTTTTTTTTTTTTCATACTGTCTTCCATCGTGGTCTCTCCCAAGAGACTGGACAGAGTTCCCTGAGCTGCACAGCAGGACCTCATGGCTTATCCATCCTCAGTGCCATAGTTTGCATCTACCGACCCCCAGCTCCCCGTCCCTCCCGCTCCCTCCCCCTTGGCACCACAAGTCCGCTCTCTACGTCTGTGAGTCCGCTTCTGCTCTGTAGGCAGCTTTATTTGTGCCCTGTTTTAGATTCCACGTAGAAGTGATATCATAGGGTGTGTGTCTTTCTCTGTCTGACTCACTTCGCTTAGTACGAGAGTCTCTGGTCGCATCCACGTGGCTGCACACTGGAGGGGACCGCAGCGACGGGGGTACAGTGTGTAGAACCGAAACAGCCCCCCACAAACGGTCAGTGCTACAGCCCTGCTTATCCCGGGCGGCAGTGGCGCAGGCAGGGGCTGGGAGCTGAGCCCGCAGCCTTGGCGATCAGACTCGCAGAGGGCGCGGGGGCTGCTTCCGTGGACGATGACAGTGGGGACTGGCCACGCGGACACAGCCCGCAGGGACTGGAGTCGGGAGCGACCACATTTGAGGCTCTAGTGAGGAAACCCGGCCGTGCTTGGCGGCTAAGGGCACCGCGGTTACGGGTGCTAGAGGGAGGGCTGGGATCCACCACTGCGGGCCCACTTTGCAGGGACTGTAGGACCCCCAAACGCCACGTGGTCACTAAAACAGCTTCATGACGAAGAAGGGATACATTTTTTTTGAATCTCGCCTTCATTTCTTTCTCTTTCATCGAAGCGTGACTGTGAGTGCAGCACAGAAATGCAAAGTAGGGGGCAGGACGAACCGACCGGCTCTACCCCGGCCCAGGTCAACTGTGCATCTGGGACATGGTTTTTGAGAGTGACAGACACTTTTTGTTTCACGTTGGAGTGACTCCAGTTCGAAAACTAATAGGCATGTGTGAGTGTGTTTCCGCTGTCTTTTAATCCTCCGTGGAGCCCTGTTGGGGCTTTCAGTGGCTTCCTTCACTGACGTTTAAAGAAGCGTTGAGCTCCCCGTCAGCCCCGCTTATCAAAGGACCAGCATCTTCACTGGGAGTGCGTTTGCTTTGCGATTTGCTTGGACCACACACGTAAAGTACATTTGAAATTTGCAGATGCTGTGAGTGAAAAAGCAGCGGGCACGTAGTACTGGGATGAGATGGGCATGAAGATTTTGCTGTTGGAATTTTTTTCCAAAGTTGGAAAAAAAAATGCGAGCATCTTCTAAACCTGTTTCAATATAAGACTTTGAATTTGGGTACCAGAAGACTAGCTGTTTCGGGACTTTTTTTTTTTTTTTTGGTGTGTTGATTATATTTTAGACACTCCCCTCTGTGTACAGTAGCATCTCCCTATGTTTATGTTTTTTTAATTTACAGTTAATTTGATTTCCAGTGTTGTGCTAATTCCTGCTCTACAGCACAGTGACCCAGACACACACACACACACACACACACATTCCTTTTCTCATACTATCTTCCATCCTGGTCTATCCCAAGAGACTGGACAGAGTTCCCTGTGCTGGACAGCAGGACCTCACTGCTTATCCATTCTCAATGTCACAGTTTGCATCTACTGACCCCAGCCTCCCAGTCCCTCCCACTTATTTACGGTTTGCATTTGCGTCTCCCTAGTGACTGCAGATGCTACTTAGGTTTTCAAGGACGTGTGTACTTGACGTCAGTTGGGGGGCAAGTATCTGTTCAGATCACGTGCCCATTTTTATCAGATGATGCACCATACCGGGTTGTTGGCTTTCTTCTTCTTGCAGAGTTTTAAAAATAGACTCTCTCACGTCCGAATGATTGCTGTTATTGAAGTCAAGTTGACTTACAAGGTGGAGTGTACAGCCCAGTGATTTCTGATACGCAGACAGGCATCCATTCTTTCTCAGGCTCTTTTGGCGTGGAGGCTATCAGAGAATATTGAGTAGAGTTCTCTGTGATGTAAGCAGGTCCCGGTTGTTTATCCATCCTGTATGAAAGAGTTTGCATCTGCCAACGTGTTCAGTATCTGTTTTACACACAGCCGTGTGTGTTTGTTAATTTGAGATCTTCTGAAAGGTTGGACTTACACCGCTGTGGCGTATTTGTCAAAACTAAGAAACAGCATCGCAGCAATCCCAGTTAAACTTGAGACCTTTTTCAGATTGGACCAGTTTTTCCATGAAAATCGCCCCTCCTCCCCCCGCCTGCCCAGCATCCCAGGCACGGTGTCACGTGGCGCTCACCGCCACGTCTCCAGGGTTTCTGGTCATCTCTGCTCGCCTCTCAGCCCTTCCTTACTCTCTCCTGACCTGGACCATCTTGAAGACTCCTCGGGCATCCGTAATGTTTCATCGACCCAGAGGAGCCGACAGGCCGCTCTTGATGCAGTTGGCTGTAGACCCAGCATCGAAGATAGAAAAACTCTTAGAAGGAAGTGAAAGGTGTCTTCTTTTGTCTCTACGGGGACAGCAGGAGTTAGTACAGCATGGGTACCTGTATTCCTTGCCTGAATGAATGAATGGTTCAGTGCCTGTGGCAATGAGGAAAAATACAGGGCCATGCAGTGTTCAGTGCATAACAGGTGCTTAACTAACCTTGAATGAATGAATGAGTGTCTAATGCCTGTAACATTGAGTGTGGGAGAAACACAGGGCCATGCAGTGTTCAGTACATAATAGGTGCTTCACTAACCTTGAATGAATGAATGAATGAATGATCCAGTGCCTATAATACTGTGTGTGGGAAAAACACAGGGCCATGCAGTGTTTGGTACATAATAGGTGCTTCACTAACCTTGAATGAATGAATGTCTAATGCCTGTAACATTGCGTGTGGGAGCACAGTAGGCCTAACATGATGTGCAGTGCTGTCTGTAATGTCTTTATCTGAAAACTAAGCAAATGTCCCATAAATATTCCTGGTGGTGGTGGTTTTTTCCTGGATCCGAGCTGACTGTATTCTCGGTAGGAATTGATCTCCGGTGGGTGAAGGGACATGCACTTGTGTTCCCCGCCCCCTTTTTGGTGCTGGTCCCCGATTTATTGTACAGGAGCGAGAACTGCTGTTCCCCTCGTGGACAGGTCTCTTTCATTAGGCTAAATGCATCTCTTTTCTTCTGGACTCAACTTCCAGCCTGAAAGCGTTGGGTTTGTTTTTTCCCCTCCGTGTGGCACACGGGCAGCTCGTCACCTGCTCTCTCTCCCCTTCAGTGTCCCCCTTGTAGCACTGCCCCTTTTCTGGACTCCAGGTCCATCATGAAATGGCACGCACACCAGGGAGACGCCTCTGCCCACTGGAGATAACACAGGCGAAGGTGATCTGGACAAAAGCAGTGAGACAAACTATGGTCTGGTTCACGACGTAAGAGTCTCACCAGGCAATCTGCCGCGGCAGGTGCCCTTAAAACTGAGCCTTTGGGTGCTGGGGGGTGGTGACAGGGTCGAGGCCAGATTTTAAGGAAGAACTTAAAATACCACGCAGGGCAGGTCTCGGACCTCAGGTCAACATCGCCATCTCCTGGCCGCCCTCTGGAACTGCACGCACCGCGGAGCAGTATATATATATGCAAGCGCTCTGCTCTCACTCAGATCCGGCAGCCACGCAGGCGTTAAACATAGTTACCGTCCCGGCAAAAAGACATCCGGGTGACAACCGCATCCGACCTTCCTGTCTGGGGATGGGGGTTTGCGGACACACTGTTGGACATTTCTGGGTGGGAGAATATCCTGAAATCTTGCCAGGAACCCGTTTCCAAGGGTGCCTTTCAAAGCAGTTCAGTCTCTGAGAGTGATACTTAACAGTTCTAGGGTTTCTTTAAAGTTTTTTATTTTATTTATTTATTTTTCTTGGAGTTGATTGAGTGTTGTGCCCATTTCTGCTGTACAGCATAGCGACCCCGTCGTACATATGTATACAGTATTTGCTTTTTTGTGAAACAAATAGTTTTTTTTTTTTTTGTCTTTTTGCCTTATCTAGGGCCGCACCCGCAGCATATAGAGGTTCCCGGGCTAGGGGTCTAACAGGAGCTGTAGCCGCCGGCCTACGCCACAGCCACAGCAACGCGGGATCCGAGCCATGTCTGCAACCTACAGCACAGCTCACGGCAACGCTGGATCCTTAACCCACTGAGCGAGGCCAGGGATCGAACCCGCAACCTCGTGGCTCTTAGTCGGATTCATTAACCACTGAGCCACGAAGGGAACTCCGAAAGCAATAGTTTTATTGAAGTCGAGTTGGTGAACAAGTGTGGGATCATTTCTGCGGGACAGCAGAGTGACTCAGCTATCCGTGTACACACAGCCGTTGTCTTCCAGCTTCTTTTCGCACCCAGATGATCACAGAAGACTGGGTAGACACCCCCGTGCAAGACAGCAGGTCCCTGCTGGCCAGTCGTTCCATAGACCTCAGGGTGCGTGGGCCAAGCCCTCCCCCCGAGTCCGTGCCAACCCCCACCTGACCCCTTTGGTGGCCGTGAGTTTGTTTTCCAAGTCCTTGAGTCTGTTGCTGCTCTGCAAGGAAGCTTTCCGGCGATTGCAATGGGCCGCTAAGCTCACGGCCCGCCTCTGCTGTCCTGCCCGGCTCAGCTTAAACCCGCGTCCATTTGCAACAACGGGATTCAGACTCAGGTGTCCGGTTGCGCTGCTGCCATGGCAAACAGGGCTGGCAACTTCCTGGACTAGGATCTCGGGCTCCAGTATTTGGAGATTTGCTCCTGTGAATTCCAGATGCTTGGTGCGGGGGAACCCGCCCTCGGGCGGCACTCCCGCGTTCCCCTTTGCTTTAGGGGTTGTGGGCTCTGTGTCTCGTAAAGGCTTTAGAGACTGAAAGCTCTGCCGGTCTCCTCGCTGGAGAGTGATTACAGCCAATGGGAGCAGAGCCTAGGACTAGGCAGTGGCCGTTAGCAGGGGCAGTTCACAGTCTTATTTCACAGGCAGTAATCCGACATAATGGCACGAAGGTTAATAGAAATAATTTTCAGGATTGTGAAGAACATGCTTAATAAATCAGGCTCATTGAACCAACCTAACTGCATTTAAAAAAAGAAATCACTCACCAAACACCAAAAGCTCCCAGAACTTTCTTGTAAACTAAAAACACTTCTGCTGGAAGAGAGCAGACTTTACTGGGTCAGGGAATTTTATGTTCATTTTTTAGCTGCGAATTCTAAAATGAACATAAACTTCCCTGACCCAGTTCTTACAACGTACAGATGAGACAATAAAGGAAGGAGGAAAAAAAAATTAAACAAAATATCCAGCAGCTACATAGCGGGGCAGGAGTTTTTAAAAGTCAGTGTTCAGACTCTCTTGTGTGGGCAGAAAATAGAGGATGTAAAATTAGAGCTTTTTTAGCCTGTTTCTTGTGAAGCAGCAAGATCACGGACCATTATCGGCTCCTGACTGGTACCCAGACCTTGGCCACCTAAAACAGGAGCCATGCAAAGCGGTTCAAGGGCAGATGAAATGAAATACACCATGAGAGCGTCTCTAAATCCCTTCTGTGTTACAAAGCACTATGGCCATGCAAAATGATTGCCCTGGATGCACAGGAGGACTTGCACAATCTCAGGTTAACTAATTATCTTGCTCCTTCTACATCCGAGAAACCGGGATTATCAAATAGGAACCAGAAGTGGTTTTAGTCCCTTTAAAAAAGCATCTTATCTAGATTAAACCCATGCATCCTTTACAGTAAAGACTGGGATCCATCTGACTTCGCCAGTTCCATCGGTGGGTCCGCGGCAGACAGGAAAATACTGTTAGACTAAAACCTGATGATACCACAGACAGAGAGAGCAGACTCGGTGGAAGGAGGAGTGAGGGGGACTGGGAGTTTGGGATTCGCAGATGCAACCTGTTATACAGAGAACGGACAAACTCCAGGAGCTGCCATGGAGCACAGGGAATTTTATGCAATATCCCATGATAAACCATCGTGGAAGAAAATACAAACAAGAATATATATATATAGACGTGTGTGTATGACTGAGCTGTAATTAACCCAGCAGAAATTAACCCAACGTGATGCATCAACTGTAGTTCAAGAAAATAAATTGAAAAACTTAACTAGACAAAGGCGAACTGTGGTGTTATGCCCTTTGCAAGATGGAACAGCACCCATTCCATCCTAAGGTCTTTTTCCCCGTTTTCGCACGTTTTGTAAATTTCAATCCCCAAATTGCCTGACGACCCCAGCGAACGGATTCTCTCCGCAAGCCTTCCTGAGTGACCCGGCACTTCTCCACGCTCGGACTTTTGCGGGCTTGTCGCCATACACTTGCAGCCTGTGCTTTTGCTTCTCGCGATCGTGGCAAAGCCGTTTCCCAAAGAACCTACCTACAGTTCCTGCAGCCTGATAGGTTTCCGATGCCTGCACGGAGGGCCACGTAATTGGAGGAAGGTGAAACAGGTGAATCTGAACTTCGTGCTCCTTAGCGAGCGAGCCTGGCGGGAGCTTTGTTTGCTTTCGGGGTGGGGGGGACCCCAGTTGCAAAAGGAAGAACAACCCACATTTGTCAGTTTTTGCCCAGGTCTCCCCAAACTCACCGTCTCCATTTCGAATCGACTGAGCTGGTGCTTTTCTCACAGGTCCTGTCTTTCCCAGCACGGACTGCACGCCTGTCAGTCATTTCCTGGGGTGCGGGTGGGGTCTTTCTTCTCCCACCTTTTTTAGACATCTGCATCTGGGCACTGAGCTCTTCAAGACACCTCAGATGTCCTTGCTGCCCCCCGCCCCCCCAGCTCCGCACTTCACTCCGCCTTTGCTTTCTCACCCAGCTGTGTCAACATCACTCATGGATTAATCTGCCCAGTTTCAGACCCGTCTTGATGGAAAATGCGCTCGGATCAATCCTTACTGCGAAGCATTCAAAACTGATTAAAAAACAAGTCCCTATATCCCATTGAACCTTGGATATTAAAGATCGTGCTTTTTCCTAAAAGGGTTTGCAGTAAAACGCAGAGCCCATTTCAGTGTTCAGGGGAAAACGCCAGGGGAATTTCTTACCTAGGCAGAGCTATGGTAAAACAGCCCTGCCTGGCGTCTTTTTCTTTTTATTACTCGGTGAATTTCTTTCTTTTATTTCTCAGTGAATTTTCCTTTTCTTGAACAACTGGAAACGTATGATTCTCATTCGAAGGAACGTTGGCAGAATCTAACGTTCCGATTCCTGCGTTTCCAGCTCCTCAGCTGGATTGTTCGATGCAGCCCGGTCAACCAGCGGAGTCCGCTGGACTCATTTATGTGAATTTTGTCAGCCTCTGGTACGAGATAATGCACCTCAACGCACATCATTATAAAGGCAGGCTGATCCGATCTCCTGTTCACGTAAAACCCAGGAACTATAAACCACCACCCAAATATGGGTATTCTGATCAGAAGAGGCAGGGCTCATAATTTCACAGCGATTTGGGCTTCTTAACCAGCTTCTTTTACAAAAGCCTTGGATGGTGGGGCACACTGAAAAAAAGAAAGGAAAAAAAAGCTTCTTCTTACTAATGAATTAGCTTTGGAAGGGTTTTATACCTGCTGTGTGGTCATTGTCTGGTTTTGCTCTTTAAAAAAAAAAATAAAGGATAGTTGAGGAACAATATTTTAAGTCGCGGGTGTACAGTGTAGCGATTCCCAATTTTGAGAGTTTATTCCCCGTTGATAGTTATTATAAAATATTGGCTGCATTCTCCGTGTTGTCCAGTCTATCCTGATAGTTTATATTAACCCTAGTAGTTTGTACCTCTTAATCCCATCTCCTTACTGATCACTACTAGTTTGTTCTCTGTGTCTATAAATCTGCTTTTTCTTTGTTATCTTCACTAGTTTCTTTGTTTTGGATTCTGCACCTAAATGATGTAATACAGCATTTGTCCTTCTCTGACTTGTTTGAACAGAATACCCTTCAAGTCCATCCATGTTGCTGCAAGGAGTGATATTTCATTCCTTTTTTACGGCTGAGTAGTATTCCATTGTATATATGTGTGTGTGTGTGTGTGTGTGTGTAGATATAAATATATATACCACATCTTTTTTATTGAGTCCTCTATCGATGGACACTTAGGTTGTGTCCAGGTCTTGGCTATTATGAATAGTGCTGCCGTGAACACAGGGGTACATGCAACTTTTCAGGTCGAGTTTTTCCATAGTGACAGCACCAGTTTACATTCTCAGCAACAGCGTGTGAGGGTTCCCGTTTTCCCGTAATCTCTCCGGCATTTGTTATCTGTGGCCTTTTTGATGACGGCCATTCTGAGAGGTGCGAGGTGATGTGGTTTTGATTTGCGTTTCCCTGAGAATTACCGATGAGCATCTTTTAATGTGCCTTTTGGCCATCTGCGTTTCCTGTTTGGAAACAGGCCTGTCCAAGTCTTCTGCCCACTTTGCTTTTTTCTTTTTTTTTTGTCTTTTGTCTTCTTGCCTTATCTAGGGCTGCACCCGCGGCATATGGAGGTTCCCAGGCTAGGCGTCTAACAAGAGCTGTAGCCGCCAGCCTTCGCCACAGCCACAGCAACACGGGATCCGAGCCGTGTCTGCGACCAATACCACAGATCACGGCAACACGGGATCCTTAACCCACTGAGTGAGGCCAGGGATCAAACCCGCAACCTCATGGTTCCTAGTTGGATTCGTTAACCACTGAGCCACGACAGGAACTCCTTCTGCCCACTTTTCAATCAGGTTGTTTGGTTTTTAGATGTTGTGTTGTATGAACTGTGCATATATTTTGGATATCAAACCCTTATCAGTTATAGTATGTAGCCCCAGATGACCAGTGACCCAGGTGTAGTTGAGAACTTTGGGTTTAATGCTTTTTCAGAAGACAGAACTCAACATGGGTGTCGTAAACTTAAGACACAGGAGTTCCTGTTGTGGTTCAGGGAACGAACCTGTCTAGACCCGTGAGGATTCGAGTTCGATCCCTGGCCACACTCAGTGGGTTAAGGATCTAGCGTTGCCGTGAGCTGTGGTGTAGATCTCAGGTGCAGCTCAGATCCCGCGTTGCTGTGGCTGTGCCGTAGGCCAGCAGCTATGGCTCCAATTGGCCCCCTTGCCTGGGAACTTCCATATGCCGCGGGTGCAGCCCTAAAAAGACCAAAAAAAAAAAAAAAAAGGACACAGCCATCCAGACCTCAACACTGGCCCCATCACTAGCCCCAGCAAGGTTCATGGACTAGTACCTGGCACCCCTGTTCACATCAGTTTACACAAACAAACCTTAGTATTCGTGTCTGCCATAGGTCAGCTCCACCCAGGACTGCAACTCAAGGATTCTTTCACCATGTAGTACACAGCCTAGCTACACAGGACTGCGGTGGTATTGAAACACAAAGCATTTCATAAAACTGCCCCCCTAGACAGGCAAGTTCTGCTCTACATCCACTGCAGGGAAAAGACAACCAAGGCTAACATCACCAAGAATCCTTACAAATATTAATAATAATGGATATTTGTTTCAACTGGGATTGGAAATATATGTAAGGCAGCTAATAGGCAACAAAGGTTTTCATAAATATGCATGAAGATTTTTTTTTTTAATTTTTTGCTTTTAAGAGCCCCACCACCACCAGCACGCCAGACAGCATATGGAGGTTCCCAGCTCGGAGCTACAGCTGCTGGCTTACACCACAACCACAGCAACACAGGATCTGAGCTGCATCTGTGGGCTACACCACAGCTCGTGGCAATGCCAGATCCGAAACCCCCTGAGTGAGGCCTGGGATGGAACCCAAGAGCTCATAGATAGTAGTTTGGTTTGTAACCTCCTGAGCAAAGTGGGAATTCCTAAGATTCTTACTGTTAAAAAACTGATGAAGAGAGTTCCCACTGTGGCACAATGGAACGAATCTGCTACCACCCATGAGGTTGTGGGTGCGATCCCTGGCCCTGATCCAGGGTTGCTGTGAGCTGTCGTGTAGGTTGCAGATGCAGCTCGGATCTGCTGTGGCTGTGGTGCAGGTCGGCAACTGCAGCTCTGATTAGACCCCTAGCTTGGAAACCTCCATGTGCCACAGGTGCAGCCCTAAAAAAAGATCAAAAGAAAAAACTACAAACTTGTGGATTTCTTTTAACATCAACTTGATGAGATAAGCTATACTATTTTCCAATGGGATTTACCCATCAAAGTTCGATTTCTGTTTAACTTCAAATAAGATCCATTCCATTCAAGGGAGGAAAAATCAATGAAGAAACCTTCAGCAATTTGAAAAGATAAAGGATTTATCAAAGCTCCAAAAAATTGCATTCCAAAAAAAAAATAAATAAATAATGGGTTTGTGACCCCATCAAGGATGGTTTGGCAAGAATTAGCCATTTTAGGGAGAAACAGTTTTTGTTTTGTACTGATAAGAATTGGAATATAGGACAAGAAATAGGCAAATACAGGACAAGAAGTGTTATTACTATAAAGTAGATTTAGAATAAATAGATTACTCATTAAAACACCCATTTACTCATTCATTGCAACAAATATTCATTAATTATGTGGTAGTTGCCCTATAATGGCAATAAGAGAGTCTGTATCACTATAAATCCTATGCATTCTTAAAGAACAGCAAAGTGGGAAATTTTTCTGCAGCGGCGGAGAGGAGTTTAAAGGCCATCATAGTTTATTTAGCTTTATTAATGGGGTGGTTACAGAGGACTCTAATAACCTTCATCAGTTAGGCAGTCAATCAAATGGTATGACCTGATCTTCCATTATGCGACGTAAAACTCAGACGGAGTTTATTAAGGACTGCACTTCATCACACAAGATTTCCGTGAGGTGGTGACAGTGCAGAAGTGATTCGTCAAGTGAATGAGGCAGATTTGTTTGGTTATTGGGCATGGTCCCTTCACCCCTGAGGGTTGAGAGGCTGGGAATAAAGGTCAGGTGTGTGGACTTTGATATTCCAGTGTGTACCGAGGTTTCGTTTGACTTGGCAATACTGGCAAAAACGAGCTCAGTGAGAGAAGACGGTGTCAAGACATTGAGATGCCAGGAATGGAAGACGTGGGGGTGACAGCATTTTTCAACTGGGAATCCAAAGATCATGGCAGAGAGTCGTGGAAGAAAGAGGAAAGCAAGGTCCCTGAGAAAAGGAGATGAACTCAACTGTCTCAGCAAAAATAAAGGCATGGGCCATGCTGGATGTGATGACAGCAAGCCAGGAGTTCAGAATTAAGGGATTTGAGACAGGGTGTTGGCTGAGGATTGTACAAGGATGGCGATGAGACCTGGTGTGTAGGAAGAGGCTTGTACAGGGGTGTTGTACAGGGGTGATGATGGGCCCTGGTGTGTAGGGAGATAGTTGTACAAGGTGTTGGTGGGCTGGTCTGTAGGAGATGGTTGTACAAGGGTGATGGTGAGACCTGGTCTGTAGGAGATGGTGTACAAGGATGATGGTGATGGTGGTCTTTAGGGAAGAGGATTGTGACAGGGCTGATGGTGAACATTCCAGGCTCTTTTGCTTGACCTTCCAAATTGCATGTTTTCTGGTGGAGAAAGGAGGAACAACAGTTAGGGAGCAGCTCCAAGGATCAAGGAGGACACATCCCTTCCTTGTGGGAGATAACGTAAGGGATGAGAAGAAAAGTAATGTCTTTCTAAGTTGCATCAAACCTTCCACAGGTGTACAGCAGACATTTGTAGGAAGCTGATCCTTGCTCTGGTGGATGGATCCTGGATGGCAGAAAGGACTGTGTTTGAGTAGAAAAGGAAGGCCTTGACATTGAATGGCTTTCATAGCTCTGGAAATGTCACAAAATTTTATACATAGAGGAGTGCATCATAGGAACGTCGTTACAAGACTCGAATCTGGTCAAGAACCATGAGATAGAAGAGCTGTGTCCCCTGGAAGATGGTCAGTGGCCCATCTTCCGGCTATTTTAGGTCCCAGCTTATGGTGCTGGGAAAGGCACAGTGGTTTAATTCAACTAGGTCCTGGCTATTGCCAGCTAAGTGATGTTAGGCATGGACCTCAGTTTCCTTGAGGTCCATATACATACACACACACATACATAGATATGTACACACAGTATCAGGCGGTCATTTATGGGCGGCTACGTGTTTGGATATTGGAATTAACATCAAGAATAGGAATTTCAGGGAGTTAGGATGGCTCAGCAGGTTCCAAACCCAGCTAGTATCCATAAGGATGTGGGTTTGATCCCTGGCCTCGCTCAGTGGCTTAAGGATCCAGTGTTGCCATGCACTGTAGTGTAGGTCGCAGACATGGCTCAGATATGGTGTGGCTGTGGCTGTGGCCAGTAGCTGCAGCTCTGATTCAACCCCTAGCCTGGTATCTTCCATATGTCATGGGTGCAGCTGTTAAAAAAAAAAAAGCAAAAAAGAAATGTGAACTGCTTTTTTTTTTTTTTGACACTTGTGTGACTCATCAAAATAAGGCTTTCAACTTGGATGATATCCTAGCTGTGTCGATATTCTCCAGAAATCTGTATATGTAGCTATATAGATATCCATAATACATATGGATGTATAATGCATACCCATGTGTGTGTGTATATATTTACATGTATAGCCTATATATATATATATATATATATATATATGTATATGTATGTATTCTACATACAATAGAGGACAGAGGGGATTAAAATGCATGTGTTTTATCCATGTGATAGTCATAAACATGCTGTGAAAAATTCATATTTCCTGTCTAAGAGCCAGTTAGAATTTGAGGTCTGTATGCATGCCCAGCTGCTGTTTATTCCAGCTAATACAGCACCTTCTGTGTCCTTGAGAAATGTCCTATTCCAGTAATGTTCTGGGTCCTTTTATCCTTATTTCATTAGTTTTAAGTAAATTCCCAGAAGTTTAGGTGCAATCAAATGCACCGTATCAATGTAAATCCATTCAAAAACAGAGCAACATTTTTTTCCCCTTTGAAATATTCCAAAGTGGCCATGTGTCTTCTTAGCATCCATAAATCAGTATGCTTCTTCAAAGATCAACACTCTCTGTACTCTCTGCCAGAGTTCACCCTCAGTGCCTTCACGCCTTAGTCTTGGTGGAAGAAAACAAGGTTTGTAAAATATCTGTGGGAAAGTCTTGAACAATGACTTTAAAGACAAAAAAAATAATGGAATATACAAGCCCAGGTTCAGAATCTCCTCTATATCTGTCAGCAAATTCATTTGACATGTTTGTATTTTCTTTAGCGGTGTATAATCTCATGATAGACCAGCTTCTGATGTAAAAGTCAGTTCGTGCTCAAGGAAATGAGTCGCTAAATGTATTTACTTAACCAAAGAGCCGTCGATCAGATAAACAACAGAAACTAATTTAACATGGAATGCTCACGTGTATTCCCATGCCCAGAAGATTAAAAAAATAAAAGCGACTTGTGCATTTAAAGGTATTTTATGGGATAATTATTTTCTAAAGCTCTTTCTTTCTCTCCTGCCCTATTTTAATGAAGAAATAAGTCCTGCTCTTAAAACTTGGGGTTCTAATGTCTGCTCGTGAGTTAGGAACTGAGGACTCCTTGAATTGAGAATTCTTTGCACAGTCCTTAAAATTACATCTTCAAAG
This sequence comes from Catagonus wagneri, assembly GCA_004024745.2. Lineage (NCBI taxonomy): Eukaryota > Metazoa > Chordata > Mammalia > Artiodactyla > Tayassuidae > Catagonus > Catagonus wagneri. The sequence goes on from PVHT021183672.1 coordinate 4,905,983, forward strand.
CGAACAACCACTAATTCTTTGAATTGTTTGTTTCGACCTTGCTTTCCCTTCGAAAGCCCGAAATAATCTTGCCTTCACTAAAGAAGACTCAGATTCCACTGGTTCAGCCAATGGGAAACCGGATATAACTTGCCTTCAAAAGGGGAAGCTTTGTTTGGGTTCCTTTTGGTCGATGTTCTAAAACCTCAGCAGGCCTTTGTATCTGAGAGCAAAAATCAACATAAAGATGTAATTGTCAATCACTTGAAAAACGTGATTATTTGCCCGGCCCTTTTTGGCCACCTCTGGAAGCAGGGAGCAACGTGGACAGTGTTCAGTCAAATTGAAAATTTACAGTGTATGGAGTTCCCTTCGTGGCTCAGTGGTTAACGAATCCGACTAAGAACCATGAGGTTGCGGGTTCGATCCCTGGCCTTGCTCAGTGGGTTAAGGATCCGGCGTTGCCGTGAGCTGTGGTGTAGGTCGCAGACGCGGCTCGGATCCCGCATTGCTGTGGCTGTGACAAAGGCCGGTGGCTACAGCTCCTGTTAGCCCCCTAGCCTGGGTACAGCTCTACATAAAAGGAAAAAGACAAAAAAAAGAAAAGAAAAGAAAATTTACAGTGTAGTTAACTTGGACTTGACTTTTTTTTTCAGCGTGTCTATTTAGACAATCACCTGTCATTACACATGAGGAAGACGGGGAACGGTTCTAGATCAAGGTATTGTTTTGAAGGAGAGTGAACTCTGCCTTCCACCAAGACAGACTTTAAAAAAAAAAATTGTTCTTTTTAAATTATCTTCCAGTGCAAACTGACACCTTAAAAATAATCTTTTATACACATTATTTACCTGCTCTCTGATTTATAACAGTTAGGGAAAATATTATTCACCGTCAGGATAAATGGAAAGAATGAGAGCATAGTGTAGAAAAACTGCAGGAAAAGAAATTGATGCATGCGAAATGAGTCATCCGTTCTCCAAAATTATTTATTACGCATGGCAAAGGTATCAAACGGAAAAAGGAACACCAAAGGTGATTATGATTGAGCCAGCTTTGTTTTGACACACATGCTGTGACCTTAAATCAAATAGGATAAATTTGAGAAGTCATCTGTCTTGGAAATACACATTCAGTATATGTTGAATTTTTACATATAAGATAGTTAGATATACCATCCTTTGGAGACGTGTGTTTGGAACACTAGCCTGTGAAATCCGACTGAAATATTCTAAGAAATTCTACTGCTCTGGGAGCAATTAACCTGTAACAGTGTACAGTTATTCTTAGATTAAATATTTGACTGTGTGTTTGTATTACAAAGAACATATAACACATCAAGTAATTAAACTCGAATTGGAAAAAAAAAAGGAAAAATCTTAGACTGGCAAAGCTGTCATTGTAGCTTTTTACTCTTTGCTGACAATTCTAATCAAGTGTTAAATCTTTAAACTTCAAGAAATCAGCAGTTTATGATACGTTTTTTGCCCATGAGGAAAATAGTTAAACTGTGTCAAACTCAGGTATACACTAGTCATACGATATTCCCACTCTGCTCGTAGGTTTCTTTCAGACACGTGAAAACCGGTCCACACACAGACGTGTGCATGAATTCACAGTGCTGTTATTTAAAACAGAAAAGGAAGGGGGTTCCCTGGTGGTCTAGTGGTTAGGACTCTGTGATTTCACTGGGTTGCGGCCTGGGTTCAGTCCCTGGCCTGGGAACTGAGATCCCACATCAAGCCTCTGCGTGTTTGGGCCCAAAAAAACCTGGAGTGGAGTGGAGTGGAGTGGAATGGAATGGAGTGGAGTGGAATGGAATGGAATGGAATGGAATGGAATGGAATGGAATGGTCTGGAAACACTCTATAGTCATCAAATACTGAATGGATCAACTTATGTTGTTGACCCATTCATAAAGTGAATAGTATGCAGCTGTCAAAAGGAAAAAAAGCGTTAATAAATGCAACAATGCAGGTGAATTTCAAAATACACTATGCTAAGTGAAGGCAGCCAGACCCCAAGTCTTGCTTCCACAGCACAGTGCCCTGTACCCTGAGATTGCAGAAGACAAACCCGGAGGGACAGTTATTGAGTCCTTGCTTGTTGGGGGCTGAGAGTGAGACAGACAGGCTGCAGAAGGAATGGGAAACTGGGGGGAGGGGTGGTTAACACAGTTTTGTGTCTTGATCCTGCCAGTGATTGGGCAAAGTAGTACAGTTGGCAGAACTCACAAAATTTACAGTTGGAAAAGATGGGTGCCATTGCACATGAGTTGTACCAGCATAGTGCTGGAGAAGATACTACGTTTCACACTAAACTCCCCTCATTGGCTTTCTGTGTTCTCCCTGTCCTTGATCTAATCACCTACTGATCTATCTGCCTATCTAGCTGTCTATCTTTCTATCCTTCCAAACACCCATTTTTCCATTCTTCTTTCCTTTTTTCTTTCTTTGCCTTTCCTTTCCTTCCTTCTCTTGTTTTTCCTTCCTTCCTTCCTTCTTTCTTCCTTCTCTCTTCCTTCTTTCCTTCCTTCCTTCCTTCCTTCTTTCTTCCTTCCTTCCTTCTTCCTTCCTTCCTTCCTTCTACCCACCAATCTAAATAGCTACTTATCATGTCTACTGCCTACCTATCTATATACTTTATCTTTCTGTCTCCCTACCCATCACATCTATTACGTATTTACATATCTATCCATCATATCTGTCTGTGTATGTATCTCTCATCCATCTCTCTGTGTACCTCTGTATCTCTGATCATCTCTCTCCCTGTTCAGCCTAATGTCATTCATGGTACATGAAAAGATGCTGCTTTTCCACCCACTCCAAAGAGATTCAGGCAGTTTTCGGCAAAGAGCCTGGGCCGTCTGACTCCCACCTTTATCTACTTAAAACTTCGTGGACAAATACACTCCATCACCTGCTTGTCGTGTCCAGTGCGTGCCTGCATGGCCTCTGAAACCTCTCTTCAGAGAACCTCGTGGAAGAATTGAGGCTCCTCATGACTGTTGAGCACCGACCATCTTCCAGGGGACACAGCTCTTCTATCTCATGGTTCTTGACCAGATCCGAGTCTTGCCCCATGTTTCTAGGATGCACCCCTCTATCCAAGTTGCCTTATTTCCCCTTCCATATGAGGAAAGAGGCTCAAGGAAACTGAGGTCCATGCCTAACGTCACTTACCTAGCGATAGCCAGGACCTGGTTGAATTAAACCATGTCCCTTCCCCAGCACCATAAGCTGGAACCTAAAACAGCATTTGTGGAATAATCCACAGATGCCCCCAAATGCGTTCAACATGTCCCTTTCAGGCCTGTTTCTGCCTCTTGCTAGCAAACGTTTTGTTCTCTTAGACACCATCGTGGCTATTTATTTTCAGCATCTCCTTCTGAAAAGTGCATCCTTGTTTCCATCCAGATTAGGAAAAGTGCTATTAAGCATGGATGCATTCATGTATAGTAAAATTGTATTCCGTGTTCAAGCTCTGTTGGCCTTACCATAACTATCTAGGTGTGTGGGTTTTGTTTTGTTGTTGTTTTGTTTGGCATAATGCAAACGTTTCCTGATTACCTCTGAACCTTGTTGGTGTGAGGTGGCATTTCTGCAGAAAATCAAAACTAGTACCCCCTTTTCTCTCAATTTTTATCACCATCCACATTCTGCTCAGGTGTTCTGGATTAAGTTGTACAGGTAGGAGTTCCCGTTGTGGCATAGTGCAAACGAATCCAGCTAGTATCCATGAGGATGCGGGTTTGATCGCTGGCCTTGCTCAGTGGGTCAGGGATCTGGTGTTGCCGTGAGCTGTGGTGTAGGTCACAGAAGCAGCACAGATCCAGCATTGCTGTGGCTGTGGCTTAGGCCTGCAGCTGCAGCTCCGAGTCAACCTCTAGCCTGGGAATTTCCATGTGCCGTGGGTGCAGCCCTAAAAAAGCAAAAACATAAAGAATAAATTGTACACATAGGTCATAAATGTTAGCTATGGTTTGTATAGGCATCTATTAGAGATACTTTAATTTTAAAAAGCATGGTTTAATTAATCCACGTCGATCTCTTTCTTGCCACAAGTTGGGTTTTTAGGAGTAAGCAGATTTTGTCGAAAATGGATCAAGACTTGATTCTCTTAACGATGGCTAAAACTTCTACATTCTAGGGGACCTCGAGATCAGGCCTCAATGCATTTCCAAGCACCTGTCACTCATTTTAACCTGAAATCTTGCTCTTGGCATTTAGTATGAGGGGGTTGCATCCTGTTAATGGGCAGGTCTTTAAATGAACATTGCTAAGATTTGATCGCGAAGGGGCGGATTCCGTGCTCAGCCGGCAAGGTCTCCGAGTGAACCCTGGGCAGAGAAGAAAGGCTTGGCTCCACCCCAGAGAAGCAGAGACACACAACAGAGCACAGTAGCACTGGCTGGGACTCCTGACCTTAGCTTGTATTTGAGGCGTGGCTTGGCAGTGTTGCAAAGTATTAAGGGCACAGCCTTGGAGGAAAAGGATGTGTTTGTCAAGGACGCAAGGAGAGGCCACTGTAAGCAACAAACCACCCCATCGCCAGAGCCTCTGTCCACCCAGATGTGTTTGTCGTTCACTCTGCCTCCACTGGGGGTGGACAGCTGGCATAGCTGTGACGACCCAGAGACTCAGTGCTGTCAGTGTTGCAAAGATCTTATCAGCAACGGGCTGATCGTGGCAGATGCCGAAGCCAGTTTCAGTAGCTGTTCAGTTAGAATCAGCCCTTGGGTCCTGGACTCGTGCTGGTTGGGAATTTTTTTTTTTTTATATTGAAGGAGAGTTTTAGTTTCAGGTGTACAACAAAGTGAGTCAGTTATGCATGTACAAATAGCCATCCCTTCTCAGATTCCGTTCCCATGTAGGTTATTACAGAATACTGATTGGCGCCCCCTTTGCTCTACTGTAGGTCTTTGTTGATTATTTTATTTTATTTTTTAGTATTTTTTTGACGTTTTTGTCGTTTTAGGGCCACACCCGCGGCATGTGGAGGTTCCCAGGCTAGGGGTCTAATCAGAGCTCTAGCCGCCGGCCTATGCTGTAGCCACAGCAATGCGGGATCTAAGCCACGTCTGCAACCTACACCACAGCTCACGGCAACACTGGATCCTTAACCCACTGAGCAAGGCCAGGGATTGAACCCGCAACGTCATGGTTCCTAGTCAGATTCGTTAACTGCTGCACCACGACGGGAACTCCTGTTGATTATTTTATATATTGCACTGTTTATGTTAACCCCAAACTCCTCCTAATTTATTCCTCCCCCACTTTCTCCTTGGGTAACCGTGGACTCGATTTCAAAATCTGTGACTCTGTTTCTGTTTTGTAAATAAGTTCTTTTCTCCTTACCCGTGAGTCTGTTTCTGTTTTGGAGGTAGATTCATCTGAACCGTATTTTAGAGTCCACTTAGGTGTCACCACTGGGCATTTGTCTTTTCCTTTCTGACTTACTTTACTTAGTAGGAAAGTCTCCAGCTGCATCCATGTTGCTGCAAATCTCATACTGGTTTCTTTTTTATGGCTGAGTAATATTCCATTGCATGTATGCATCACATCTTCTTCATCCATTCATCTGTCGATGGACATTTAGGTTGCTTCCATGTCTTGGCTATTGTGAGTAGTGCTGCTGTGAACATAGGGGTACATGTATCTTTTTGATTGAAAGTTGCCAGGGGAGAGGGGGAGGGAGTCGGGGGGATGGGGGTCTGGGGTCAGTAGATGCAAACTATGACATTCAGAATGGATAAGCTACGTGGTCCTGCTGCACAGGGAACTCTATCCAGTCTTTTGTGGTAGAGCATGACGGAAGATGCTATGAGAAAAAGAACATATGTATTTATATAAATGTGACTGGGTCACTATGCTGTACAGCGGACACTGACATGCTGTACCTCAACTATACTCTAAAAATAAAAATAAGTTCTGTATCATTTTTATTAGATTCCGCATCTCAGTGATATGTGATAATTGTCTTTCTCTGACTTTACTTTTTCATCACAGATTCAATTTTTGTTACTGATAATCGGTCAGTCGCTGCTCAGATAGAAGTCTGGAGAAACGAGGGTAGCTTAGGAAAGGAACAAAAACTGAAGATGTGTCTTTAGAGACACAGAAGTGATGAGAGGAATTCTTGAGGGGTGTGTGTATAGAAGTAGGTTTTGGGAGAAACTGCAAAAAAAAAAAAAAACCAAAAAAATAAATTTCAAGTTCAGTTCACCCATGTAAGAAAAATCATGGTTTGTTCCATTCCATCATATCTTCCTTCCTCTTTTTCCCTTTTTCACTATATTCTTGATTGAAACACAAACGGGATTGAAGATATGTGCAGAGGAGGCAGGTTTTTTTTTTTTTTTATTAAGTATCAGTTTTGAAGTATTCTTAGGGCATAATGTAAGTGAAGACTGATTATCGAATAACAACAGTTTCTCTTGCGTTTTCACGTGATTGGCTGTGCCAACTGTGTTAGGTCCATTAATTTCGTTAGAATTAGCAAGAGATGCACTGTTTTTTTTCTTTTTTTTTTCTTATATGACAGTTTTCACTTATTAGCTGACTGAGGCTGTTGCTAATTGCATCACATTGATACAACAGTTGTCTAAGCTACGTAGGTGTGTATTATTGTGATTCTGCGTGTGTGTGTGTGTGCAGGGACGCACGCACTCAAGGCATTTAACGAATGCTTGAAACTACTCTTAAAATTTGCAAGATTTCATTTCATAACAAAAGGGCCAGCCCTTTATTTTTAACGTTTCTTAAAGATTGTTCTTGTATTCATTACTACGAAGTAGGCATCCAAATAAAATTAATTGACAAGCATAATTAGAGATTAAAAATTCAAACGAAGAGACAAAAGCCTTCGAAGTGAAAGGAACTAGATACATTTGTCTGAAAGGTCCATGGACTGTAGCTTAGCCAGTAATTGTGTCTGTGACAGCTGTTAATTTTTCTTAACTCTATTTCTTCCTCTTGCGCTTGAAGCTCAAAGTCTGGGGGAGGGGGAGTTCCCTTTGTGGCTCGGTGGAAACAGACCCCACTACATGAGGACATGGGTTCAAACCCTGGCCCCGCTCAGTGGGTTAAGGATCCGGCATTGCCCTGAGCTATGGTGTAGGTGGCAGGTACGGCTTGTATCCCACATGACTGTGGCTGTAGCATAGACCTGCAGATGCAGCTCTGATTCAACCTCTAGCCTGGGAACGTCCCTATGCCACAAATGTGGCCCTAAAAAAAGCAAAAAAAAAAAGTCTGGGGAAGGGAAGTTTAACTTCTGGTCTATAAGCTTTATGAACAGGGGTGGTGAAAATTGACCATAAGAGATGAGGTTTTTCTTCTTTTGCTGGTAGTCTTCTGAGAGCCCCTCTCTGGGTTATTGGGAGCTTCAGAGCTGGAGATTTGGTGTGTTGTGGTAGATCGTGTGGGCAGGACTTTCAGGTGCCTCAGAAGAAGGTCAGCGTGTGTGAAGTTCAGCAAGAGTGACCTTCGTGGAAGGTGGCTCCAGTCTGAGGCAGACATGGGTCTGGACAGAGGTTTGGATAGAAAGATGCATTTACACACATCTAGCTGTCCATGGGCGTCTCTGGCTACATCCACATCAATACCTGCATTATCCATAGCAACGTCTCTACCATGATGTACGTCCAGGTGGCTCTATATCTCTCTGTTTCGTCTATATCTGCACCTACATCCGTGAGTCTGTACCCATCTCGCCCACATCTGTATCATCATCTACACCTGCGTCTGAATACAGGCATCTCTATTATCCGCATCTCTCTCCACATGCATATATCTGATCCATATCATCTTCTTCATGCACATAGCATGGTTTCATTCTTTTTTATGGCTGAGTAGTATGGCTGAGTAGTATTCCATTGCATATATGTACCACATCTTCTGTATCCATTCCTCTGTCAGTGGGCATTTAGGCTGCTTCCATGGGGTCAGCGCATTTCAAATGTTCACTTGGACCTCTTGTTACAATTTAACTTCTGCTCCCACAGATCCTGGTGGGGCTGTGGTTCTGATCTTCTCCCAGAGCTGCCAAGGCTTGTGTCGCAAGGGAAGCCTAGCCTGGCCAGTACAGCCCACGGACGAGTTTCAGTCCTCATGATGGCTTTGTGAATAAAGTTTTATTGGCACTCAGCCACGCCATGCACTGCCATAGGGTCCCCGGCTGCTTTCACAATACAACTGCAGGATTGAGTCATTGTCACGGACACTGCTTGGTCTGCAAAGTCAAAACATTTCCTCTTTGGTGCTTCACAGGAAAGGTTTACTGATACCCGGATGAGAAGAGTCATTCCTTCCTTCTTTTCTTTCCTTTCTCTCCGTTTCTTTCTTTCCTTCTCTTTCTTTCTTTTTTCCCTTCCTTCCTTCCTTCCATCCATCCATCCATAAGGAAAGTATAGTTCATTTACAACGATGTGTTAGTTTCAGGAGTCTAGCAACATGATTCAGATATATATATATATGTATTTTTTTTTTTACAGATTCTTTTCCCTTAGAGGGTAGTAGAAATAGTGAAGATCCACTTTATTAAACCAGGGAATAAGCTTCCTTACACTGCCTGTCCCTCAGGTTGCTTCAGTAGGAGGCATCTTCCACGACCTTTATACTTCGTGTTTCATTTTGTGAGGACACAGAATGGACATGGGCTGTTGCAAAGGGCAGGCTGTTGTAGCCAGGGCTTGTGGGAGTGCATATGTTTGTACACCCACCCACCCACACCCACACAAACACACACACACACAAACACAAACACCTGTGCCTTTCTCACACATCTCGGAGGAAGAATTCTCTTTCCATTCTGTCTCCTTGAATCTCGATCGCCATGCTTTGACCACAGCAATGCCTTTTACACAATTAAGCGGTTGTTGTAATGATAAAGGTTTTGTGATGACATCAGATTGTCTCTCGATACCGCATGAAGAGTTCTAGAGATGTTTTGTATGCAGGAACTCTAGGATCTATAGTGTGGCTATTTAGTTTATTTAGTTTTCCTCGACTTACTGGCTGTAGCTGACAATCTTTGGTTGAAAACTCTGCCTTGGTGGATCTTAGATTTGGGAAAATTTCTGGGGACCTAGACTGGTGAGGTATTCTCTACAGGGGTGAGCGTCTGCCTGCTTAGGTCCTAAACAAGGGGTGTTACACATCATTGTTTTCTCCAGTCCTCTTTTGGCATTTCCTTTCTGGTTCATGTGGCAGTTCTTGGATAAGTTCTGCCATCTTGGTCCTGGTCATGGCAGAGGCTCTGAACCGCCCTTCTCCCGAGGCATTTGAACTCTTAACAGCCTTGCTTTTTTATGTTTAGTAAGCCTCAGCATTCACCGTGCACCGAGTTTTGTTTTTTCTTACAATGCTTTTGACGCGTTGCTTGAAATCTGTCATTTTTTGGCAACTACCACTTCTTGTTTCGCTACCACCTACTCTTGTTTATCTCTTTATTTCTATTAAATAAATCTCAATATAATTTTTGGTTTCCTTGATGAGCCCTTTCCACTTGGCATGGTGTTCTTGGCTTTATCACAAGGACCGTTGCTTTTGTACACCAAGCATTATTCTCAAAAGCTTATGGATTCCTTTTTTTTTTTTTTGTCTTTTTGTCATTTTAGGGCCGCACACCACGGCATATGGAGGTTCCCAGGCTAGGGGTCTAACAGGAGCTGTAGCTGCCAGCCTTCGCCACAGCCACAGCAACGCGGGATCCGAGCCGCGTCTGCGACCTACATCCCAGCTCACGGCAACGCCGGATCCTTAACCCACTAGGCGAGGCATCTGCAACCTCACAGCTCCTAGTAGGATTCGTTTCCTCCATGATTCTTGAATATATACATTCATTAGTTTCATTTCCAATTCTTTTTTTTTTTGGCTACCCCATGGCATATGGAGTTCCCAGACCAGGGATCAGATCCAAGGTGCACTTGTGACTTGTGCCACAGCGGGAACTCCTCATTTCCAACTCTCGAATGCCTCGTTACCAGACTTGTGGATGCTTGAGCATACGTTCTTCCATTTAGTGGCGATTCTGTTACTCGTCTGGGAGAGCTTTTGTTCTGTCTGCCTGGTTGGGGTGGGAATTTAACTCTCTATCGATTATATACCATTTTCCATGTCGGGGGTGGGGGTGGGGGCAAGTCTCCAAGTCAGTTTTCCAGGCTTGCTGTTCTCACCGGAAGGCGGGTTCTTGCAACATTGCTGACCATCCTGCTCAACCAAGCAGGACTGGGGATCTGTGGCCGCAGATTCTCCTCTCGTCATTGCCCAAGCCTCCCCTACCCATCTTTTAGTTGCCTCCTTCAGGACTGCCTCGTGCCCTGCTCCCACTGCTGGGCTCCTTTGCCTTGCAGGAGCCCCTGCGGTGCCCTGCACTAAGCCCCCCCTCCCCACTTTAATTGCTTTCGACCGTGTGTCTGGTGTCCTGTGTCGACACCCACGCACGTGTGTCTCCATAGCCTCTAAACCATTGCTCCGCGTTTCCTGCAGGGAGATCTGGAACATCCCCCGTGCCCTGTTTCTCATTCGGCGATCTGGGCAGACCAGTTGTTCGTGCCAGCTCTTCTGCTGCGATGGCAAACCGAAGCATGCCTTCTTGGATGCCATCGACGGTATTTAATCAGAGTTGTCACCGTTGCCTCTAATGCAAGTCATGTCCTCTCGATGCAGAGACTTTCGGGCGACGGATTATTCTCCACGGTGAACTCAAGTCACAGTGCGCATCGCAACCCAACAGCTTTAGGAGATGTTTCCACTCCTTAAAGTACTGTCTGGGCTCTAGAGTGGGCGCTCGTGAATTGCCTGTTGGATACAGTAGCATATGTGTGTTGCTCCCTTCTCATCACCGCAGAGCCCGGGGAAACGTACTTCACAGTCTGTAATGACATCTACGGGAAAAAAGAATGGATGTTTGCCTGTGTTCCCTGATTCTCTTTGCCATACATCCGAAAAGAATACCGCCTTGTAAATCAACTATACGCCAGTAAAAAAAAAAAAAAAAAAAGCTATTACCAAACAGGTTCCTTTCCCCACCGCTGAAATCTCTAGGAGCCACCGTGAAGGTTAAGTCTTAGGAGTGTCGGGCATTTCTCAGCGCGTCCAAGTTAGTGGTGCGTGCCGAGTTTTCTGCCGGAGTCACGCGTGCGCGTTTATTGATTGGACCACGGCGACTGCGGTTGAATTGGTACAATGGCAGTCCCAGGAGGGCGAGTCACCCACGTAAACACAGACAGAGGCAGATTTTAGGCAAGGGGGAGGAATGGTCTGTTCCAGGCGCAGGTCTTCACGGGTTTAAACCCAGAGTTCCTGTCCCCAGGGACTGCAGCGAAATCTTTGCTTCCAAATGTTTTCTCCCGGATCGAAGCCCTGTCTTTGCCTCTGACACACCGCGCGCGTGGGCTGTATTTCTCCGCTTCCTGTTTTGTGGCACATAGATCTCTGCGACCCCCTCTTCTTTGTGTTTCTTTGCCTCTGTATACGATTTATATAAAATCGTCCCTTTGGGAAATATCGAGTATCGAATCCACGTTCTTCTTTGTAACAAAATCACTAGGGGGCACCCATGGATTCTCGCTCGATGGAGACCCACCCACGAGGCGGTACCCACTGCCGTGGTGCATCTTCAGAAAGTCTGAGACGAGGACCGCGCCAGCGTCTGGCTGGGCAGGTGCCTCTTTCGGCTCCTTCTCAAGACGGTCGCGAGGCACCCTGGGAGGTTGCCCCGTCGGGTGCCGCCTGCCCGTAAATGTGTTGTGCAAAGTCAGGGACCTCCTGTTAGGAGAAGTGCTTTGTAAGTGGACGGAGCAGATCGGCTCTTGGGCTCCTTGGCAAAATGGCCAGAGGACCCACATAATCTGGTCTCTTAAGGTTGAATCCAGAATAACCTGCAGATTGAAAGCGTGTGATGAGAAGGCTATTTTGCACCAAAAGCATTTTCTGCTGAAACATTGCTGTCAAGAATGGAATGAGCTTTGTGCCAGCCATCTTGTGAGACAGGTTCTTTTTGTGTGTCTGGCCGTCCCTAGGGGGTTTCAGACTGTTCCTCTTAGCTCGGAAACCCTCAAATTTCTATAATGGGTTTGTTCTCCAGATGAAAATAACTCACACATTCGTTTTTCCTTGGGTGGGAAGAAGTAGAAAACACGCACATTATACCCACTGCTGCAGACAGAGGGAGTTTTTTAAAGCTAATCAGGGTGTCCAGAACTACTTAAAGAAAAGAAAAGGACGCTTCTCTGTTTAAGGCATATTTGTAAAACGGTTGCCAGGCTTGACGGTAGCGTGCTCTCCCTCAGTAACTGCTTGAAATCAAGTTCTCCTGGATTTGGAGGGAGCAGCCTTGGTGGGGCAGGAAGCAAGCAGAAGGCAAGTCTTTCAGAGTTGCTGCCCACGGTGAGGACTGGCACTAGAGCATCTGTTTTTCCCTCGTCAGACTAGCGCGTTCTGTCTTCATGACCCAGAGCAGGGAACAGACCCCAAACGGTGGCTTCTGCTTTCAAACTCAAATTAAGATGACAGTTTAAAAAAACTATACACAGGGAGTTCCCATGGTGGCTCAGTGGGTTAAGAACCTCTGTCTGTGACGATGCAGGTTCGATCCCTGGCCTCACTCAGTGGGTGAAGGATCCGGTGTTGCCATGAGCTGTGGTGTAGGTCACAGATGCGGCTTGGATCCTGTATGGCTGTAGCTGTGGTGCAGGCCTGCAGCTACAGCTCTGATTCAGCCCCTAGCCTGGGGACTTCCATATGCTGCAGGTGTGGCCCTAAAGACAAAAAAAAAAAAAAAAAATTGTACGTAGAAGGGATAAGCAATGTGGCTCTACTGTACAGCACAGGAAGCTATATCCAGTCTCCTGGGATAAACCGTGATGGAAAATAATATGAAAAAGAATATATATATATGTGTGTGTGTGTGTATAATTTATAACTGAATCACTCTGGAATTAACACAACGTTGTAAATCAACTACCCTTCAGTAAAACGAATTAATTTAAAAGAGAGGGCAGTGAAATTACTACAGATAGTGACCATTCAGTTGAGAGGATCAATGAATTGTTCTGAAAGGGATGAAAACCCAAGACCCAAAAATTTTTTTTTTTTTTGCTTAATGAATTTTATTTCAATTATCGGTATAGAAAAATCATCACAACTCAATTTGATAGCATTTGCATCCCAAACCCTCAGTGCTCCCCCCAACCCCCAGATTGTCTTATTTGAAAAACCAAAGGTTTTCCAAAGTCTGTGAGTCATTGTCTGTTCTGCAAAGAAGTTCATTGTGTCTTTTTAGTTTCCACACGTAAGTGGTAGCATCGGGTGTTGCTGTCTAATTGTCTGACTGGTTTCACTTCGCATGATAATTTCTAGGTCCATCCATGTTGCTATAAATGTTGGTATTCCGTTCCTTTTAATGGCTGAGTAACATTCCATTGTGTGTATGTACCATATCCTCCCTATCCACTCCTCTGTGGATGGGCATTTAGGTTGTTGCCATGACCTGGCTATTGCATAGAGTGCTGCAATGAACACTGGAGTACATGTGTCTTTTTGAGTCATGGTTTTCTGTGGATAGATGCCCAGGATTGGGATTGCTGGATCAAATGGTAATTCTATTTTCAGTTTTCTGAGGAATCTCCATACTGTTTTCCACAGTGGCTGCACCAATCTGCATTCCCAGCAACAGTGTAATAGGGTTCCTTTTTCTCCACACCCTCTCCAGCACTTATTGTTTGTAGTCTTTGATGATGGCCATTCTGGCTGGTGTAAGGTGGTACCTCATAATGGTTTTGATTTGCATTTCTCTAATGAGGAGCGATGTTGAACATCTTTAGAAATTTTTGATAATAGAAACACTATGACTTTGACAAGAAAAGTATAATTTTTTTTCCTTGCCTGGAAGAAATTTTCAAGATGGTTTCTTTGTATCTCATCCTATCTTGCTGTATCTGGCAACATGGTCTGCACTCCTGTAAGCCTCCTTAATAATGGAAAGCAAAAAAAAAAAAAAAAATAGAAAGAAAGAAAGAAAATGGAAAGACACACCACAGCACTTGTTTTTTTTTTTTTACCCTAAATTCAGTAGGTTTCTGTGGAATATAAATATCCGTAATTCTATAAATGCTTTCAAAAATCGTTATGGTCTTCTTTAACAAAGACACGAGATACCTCTTTAAAAATGCACCTTGTGCAATGGACGTTTTTAAATAATTTGATTTCAGGATAATTGGTTTTAAGGTGTTTCAGATTACACTCTTTGAGAAAAGAGGATCAATTTCAATTTAAAGAAACATTAAGAGTCGCAGGCTGTGTCAAGACTTGGTGTTTGTATCATAAATCAAGCCTCGTTTTCTTCTCAATCTCACTCATTTGTTTTGCTCCAATCCTAATGAGTATCTGAGTAGAAATAGAAACGGGTGTCCCATACGATGTTCCTACAGACATGCAGTTTGCAATTTTAGACACCTTAACAGTTTTCTAAACGCTAGATGCCCAATTCCTTACATTCCTAAGCCCCAAAGCTCGACTAGGGAGTTCCCTCTAAACAGTTCTGAAAAGCCTGCATTCTGCGGAATTTAATGTTGGTTATCTTGATAGTGGTAAAGAAGGCATCCACACCCTTTTCTGCTTTCTCACAAAGTTCCCAACAGTCCACCACCTCAAACGGAGGATCTAGAAATCAGTGATAGGATGGGCGGACAGATGGGCGAGTCGCGGATCGCCTGCAGCCGCCTCTCTCATTCTCAAGACGCTTCGTTGATGGGCATTCCGTCACGGCGCCCTCGGTAATTGCCTGTGAAAACAGAAGGCTGACGATGACATTGCACACGGATGGAGACACAGAAGGAAAAAAAATCGGTCTTGTGCCTTGAACGTAGGGACCTCTTTTTTCACCCCAGAGCAAATTAAGCCACGATCCCGGACAGATTTGGCTCTGAGTCAGAGTAAACTGTGAATTTTTAGCGAATGTTCCGACCAAACAGCTTTGCTGGGTGACTGTCCGATGATAAGGTCACTCTGAACGGCACCAAATGTTATTTTTTCCTCTTTGGAGGGAAGACGGAAGAAGAAGAGCCCAGTTCGAGGAGCTCAGCATGTGGGCACGAGGCTCCTGCATGTGGAAAGTAGGAAATATATTGGGTGACCATCTCGGGATGGTGGGAACCTGGATTTTTAGCATCTCTTCTGCTGACCTTTCCCAGTAGGAAGTTTATTTGCTTTTTTATTAATTTTTGTTGAATGAGTTTTATTTTTCCCATCCTAGCTGGTTTACAGTGTCCGTCAGTGTCTCCCGTACAGCAGCGTGACCCCGTCACACACATATATATACATTCCTTTTTTCATACACCTGCCAGCTGTTGTGTGACATCCTGTTGTCACCTGCCTCCTGCTTCTTCCTCGAGCAACATCTGCCTCCTGCTTGTCTGCATCCTGACGTCACACAGTGCCAAGCAGACCCATAAGCCATGGAGCACAGCGTGTCTGCATTCCAGGCTCATTGGTGCCATCTCTGTCTACAGCACGCTGGGAAGAGCCAAGGTTTTGGACTTGGGACTGGGTTCTGCTTTCCTGTCGCCCTTTTGCCGTCGAGGTGTCATGGGCGTGTTGGCCTCGGAGAGAGTGGCTCAGATCTGCCCTCGGGAACTTGCCCGTTGTGGCTCAGCAGGTTAAGAACTCCGCTAGTATCCGTGATGGATGTGGGTTGGATCCCTGGCCTCGCTCAGTGGGTTAAGGATCCAGCGTTGCCGTGAGCTGTGGTGTAGGTCGGACCTGGTGTTGCTGTGGCTGTGCTAGAGGCTGACAGCTCCAGCTATTCTTCGACCCCTAGCCTGGGAACTTCCATATGCCTCGGTTGCGGCCCTAAAAAGACAAAAAAAAAAAATAAAAGGGTTATTGAAGTAGAGTTAATTTACAAGGCTGTGATAACTTCTGTTGTATGACAGAGTGGTTCAGTGATGCAAGTACACACATCCATTCTCTCTCAGATTCCTTTCCCACGTAAATGATCACAGAACCTTGGGCACAGCTCCCTGTGCTGGACAGCAGGTCCCCGCTGGCCAGTCATTCCATAGACCTCAGGGTACCTGTGGCAGTCCCACACCCCCAGTCCGTCCTCCCGCCACCTGTCCCCTTTGGTCACCATAACTTTCAAAGTCTGTGAGTCTGTTTCTCTTCTTCAAATAAATTCAGTTTTTTTCTTTCATTTTTTTAAATATTCCATATATAGGTGATATCATATGATGTTTGTCTTTCTCTGGTTCATTTGTTCTATATTTTAGATTCCACATAGAAGTGATATCATATGGTATTTATCTGGCTAACTTCACTTAGTATGAGAACCTCTAGTGACATCCATGTGGCTGCAAAGGGCATGATTGCATTCTTTTTTATGGCTGAGTAGTATTCCATTGTGTACATGGACCACATCTTCTGTATCCACTCCTCTATCAGTGGGCATTCCAGTTGTTTCCATGTCTTGGCTGTTATGACTAGTGCTGCAGTAAACATGGGGGTACACCTGGAAATTCCCAGGCCAGGGATTGAACCTGTGCTGTAGCAGTGACCAGATCCTTACTCACTCTGCCACAAGGGAACTCCTGGGGAAGTTTTTTCTAGCCATGTAAATACGTTCGGCATGGACTAGGCCACCTTGTTTTCTGAAACCAGCTTTCCCAAGGACGTACAGAGGAGGCGCAATAATAAAATACGAGACAGGGAGAGACTTTATAGTTGGCCCCACATAAATGCCCGTCGCGTACCTGTTACAGCGCTATGGTGGGGCTGAGGGCAGGGAACTGTCCTTTCTTTCTTTCTTTTTTTTTTGGTCTTTTTGCCTTTTTATCTAGAGCCGCACCCGCGGCATGTGGAGGTTCCCAGGCTAGGGGTCTAACAGGAGCTGCAGCCGCCGGCCTTCGCCACAGCCACAGCAACGTGGGATCCGAGCCGCGTCTGCAACCTACACCACAGCTCATGGCAACGCCGGATCCTTAACCCACTGAGCAAGGCCAGGGATCGAACCCGCCACCTCATGGTTCCTAGTCGGATTCGTTAAACACTGAGCCACGACGGGAACTCCTTTCCTTTCTTTTGTTGACGAGGGAAAGTTCTCAGTTCCTGAAAGCCAGGCATTCATCATTTCTGCTCTCAGCACAGTCCACAAAATGCTGCATCGAGAAAGTGCAGTGTGGTTCCCAGAGTCGTTTGTAGGAAACCAAACCCTTATTCTTTGCAGATTATCTTCAGTTCTCCCAGCTGTTTTTCTAAGTATCCCTAGACCACAACATTCAGCTCCTGAACGAACACATCCACGCACACGCACCCACGCCCGGCCTCGCCCATGCTGGCAGGCGCTGCATCTATGCTGCTGTGTGCACCTGGCTGGGCACCTGTGACGCTTCATCTCCTCGGGTGACCTGCCCCACACATTCCCCCGCGGCCACCTAGTCCGTCCGGTTCCCGTCAGCGTCCAGGTGAGCACAATGGGATCCGTGCGCAGAGCCGGTCCTTGCAGCCTCATCTCCGACTCTTGCGTGGTGCATTCTGATTAGTTCCACCTATTGAATTAGTTCAGTTGCTGAATTAGGCTCTAGAAGCCGTGCAGTGACCTTCCACAGCCCACTGCAGTGCGCAAAAGCCGCGGCAAAGAGCCAGCGCCTTCAGTGACCTCATCACTAACCCAGCGCCCCATCTGCAGTTAAACATCACCAAGACGTATGATCTCTTCTTTTTTGGGGGGTGGGGGGTGGCACACCCACGGCACATGGAGGTTCCCAGGCTAGGGCTCTAATCAGAGCTGCAGCCGCCGGCCTTCGCCACAGCCACAGCAACGCGGGATCCGAGCCAGCCCTAAAATGAGACTTAACCTTTGCCTTCTCGTTTGTCCCATGCGTGAAGGTCATTGAAGGTGTGATAGTGTTCTCTTTGTGGTAGAATCTCTAACTGAGCTGTGTGTACGACGCCTCCGTTTATAGAAAATATTATTTTGTATTCTCTGCTCTCATCACCTTGTCTGTATTGTCATAGATGTGCATCTTTCCCTGTTTTTATTTATTTTATTTTATTTATTTATTTTTTTTATGAGCCGTTCTTCATTATGCAGGATTTCTCAATTTCACTTTCCTAGTCTCTGTTGTTTATTTCTTCTTCAGTATGGTGTGGCTTTCCTTTTGCATTCCTGGGGTTTCTGCTGGTGTGGTGACCTTTATCTGAACATGGATCATCAGCTTTCACAGAGTGTATTTTTTATTTCTTTTTTTATTATATGTATATTTTTGTCATTTGTCCTTTTCAGGCTGTACTGCGGCCTATGGAGGTTCCCAGGCTAAGGGTCTAATCAGAGCTGCAGCCGCCGGCCTACACCACAGCCACAGCAACGCGGGATCCGAGCCGCGTCTGCAACCTACACCACAGCTCACGGCAATGCTGGATCCTTAACCCACTGAGTGAGGCCAGGGATCAAACCCGCAACCTCATGGTTCCTAGTCAGATTCGTTTCCACTGTGCCACGACGGGAACTCCGAGAGTGTATTCTTTTTTAATTAAAACTTTAAAGAAAGTAATTACCTCCATGATCCAGTTTTATGTTAGTACAGTATGTTAATAGGTAGTATGTCTTTTTATTTTTTCTTCAGTCTTTTAGGGCCACCCTCTTGGCCTGTGGAAGTTCCCAGGCTACAGGTTGAATCGGAGCTGCAGCTGCCCACCTAGGCCACAGCCACGGCCACTCAGGATCTAAGCCGTGTCTGTGAACCACACCATAGCACCCTGAACCCACTGAGTGAGGCCAGGGATCAAACCCTTGTCTTCATGGATACTAGTTCAGTGTATCCTGAGACCCCTCTTTCCCCAACCAGTCCACAAGTCAGCAGGTGTATTGTAAGAACCCTTCACCCCGGGCTGTAAAAGCAGCCACGACCGCACCCCCTGGGTCAACTCTCCCTGATGATCCCAAAGCCGTCTGGCTGCACCAGCAGCATCTCTCATCTCAGTAAACTCTTCTTTCTCTTCACCCTACCATGAATCTGGCATTTCTTCTTCCAACCCACGTGCAGGGACCATGACAGGATCTATATTGAAATTACACTGGGGAGAATCTCTAAAAGGTGAAACAAAACAAAACTCAACAGGAGGAAACAAAGAGATGCACAAGTGCTCCCTGTTGCCCACCCCGTGGCAGTGATTTGAAAGGTGAAATGCCTACACTGAGTTGCGAGCATTGCATGGTTAGAATTTAGCTTGTCACAAGCAGACAGCCTGTCACCCTGAAAATTAAAGTGATGGCTTTTCTAGACTTGACAAAATAGACTCTCTCCTTAACGATGTGCCCTTTTCATTTTCTGTGGACCCCATTAGCTGGCAATGTTAAAAATTTCTTTTTCACCTTTTCTCTGATTGCTAAACATGACTTTTCTCTTGAAAACATGAAGCCAGAGAAACAGTAACTTTTGGGAAGCAAAATAGAATCCAGATGGCGCAAAATCTATTTGATTCCCTAAGAAAAAATATATTTTTATAATTTTTATAATTAAAAATAATATTAAAATATTTTTATAATATTTCTATAATTTAAAAAGAAGCAAGGAGTTCCTTCTGTGGTGCAGTGGGTTAAGAATCTGATGCAGGAGTTTGCATCGTGGCTCAGTGGGTTAAATCCTGCGTTGCTCTGGCTGTGGTGTTGGCTGACAGGTGCAGCTCCGATTTGACCCCTAGCCTGGGAACTTGCATATGCTGGGGGTGTGGCCCTAAAACGGAAAAAACAGAAAACAAAAAACAAGAGAGTCTGATGCAGAGGACTGAGACACTTGGGAGTCACAAGTTCGATCCCCAGCCCCTCATGGTAGGTTATGGGCCCCCACACAGGAGGTTAAGGATCCAGAGTTTCTGTAGCCGTGGTGTAGGTTGCAGCTGTGGCTCAGAGTCAGTCCCTGACCTGGAAACTTCCATATGCTATGGGTGCGGCCATAAAAAAAAAAATAAATAAGCCCAAAGATTAGAGACTAATAAATCCATTCCAAACAATTACCTGTAAGTCTATACGATGAATATATGTGTAAATCACTGTGGTATATTTTAGCCAATAATAGGAGGTCATTGCTATTTGAGCAGTCATGAATGATTCAGAGACAAGATTGTATATGGGAGTCCTTGTTTTTGAATTCCAAATTTGCCTTGGACTTTATCCTGTATTGTACACCCCTGAACCTGGCCCTGAGATTTCAGAGTTGAGCTCTGCAGAGGTAAGGTCTCTGTTTAAAATGTTGGATGGCTGCTTTCACTGGAGGGTCAGTTTATTGATTTTCATTTTCCCTGCTCATAAATTGTTTTAAAAATAAAAATATGTTGGATAATATTTTTTCAGGTAGATTTACCTCGAAGTGCACTTACACATGCAAATGAACATTCTCCACCATATTGGCTTCCCGTTGGCCAGGACAAGGTTCCAAAGATAGGGCACTCTCAGAGTTCCTTTTGTGGCTCAGCAGGTTAAAAACCCAACTAGAATCCGCAAGGATGCAGGTTTAATCACTGGCTTCGCTCAGTGGGTTAAGGATCCAGCATTGCTGCACCTATGGTGTTGGTCCCAGATTTGACTTAGATCCCATTTTCCTGTGGCCGTTGTGTAGGCTTGCAGCTGCAGCTCTGATTCTACCCCTAGCGTGGGAACTTCCAGATGCTGCAGGTGTGGCCCTAAAAAAGAGAGAGAGAAAAAATAGAGAAGTCTCTTCCAAATACTACAACACATTTTTATGAATCTAGCTTCTAGCGCCAGCCCTTTCTCATGATCTCATTTTGACTGTAGATTTCCATTGCGTAACTCTACTCTTTAGAACTGCCTTAAGCTGTGTCTTAGGTCCAACCCCATGTCTTCCAGCTAGAAAGTTGTAGCATCTAAATATTTGACGTCACGTATATGGAGACTCTTAAGAAAAATGGATACAAATGGACTTATTTACAAAACAGAAACAGACCCACAGAGGTAGAAGACAAAGTTAGCGTTACCAAAGACAAAGCTGGGGAGAGGAATACACTAGGAGGTCGAGATGAACAGATATACACTTCTGTTTATAAAAGAGATCACAAGCACCCACTCTGTAGCACAGGGGACTATATTCAGTATCGTGTAATAATATCTTATAATGGAAAAGAATATGAAAAAGAACGAGTGTGTTTGTGTGTATAACTGAATCACTTTGCTGTATACCTGAAACTAAGACAACGTACTTCGATTTTAAAAAATAGTTAATGGAAGATAGGATTGGAGTTCCCACTGTGGTACAATGCCTTCAGTAGTGTCTCTGCAGCCAGGATGCAGGTTCGATCCCCTGCCTGGCACAGTGGGCACAGTAGGTTAACGGATCCCTTGCTGCTGTAGCTGTAGTGTAAGTCACAGCTGTGGCTCGGCTTCGATCCCTGGCCTGGGAACTTCAACTGTGGCCATAAAATGAAAAAAAATTCTTTCCTCTTATTAAAACAAGACATGGGGTCTTATATATCTCAGCATGGAGGCATACAACACCAAAAGGAAAACAGAATTAGCCATTATTTACAGTTCTATTTTTTGTTTTTTCAGTAGACGAGGTCACACTGGTTCCAGAGTATTATAATAGAGAATACTCTAGAATCTTCTAGAATAAACTGAAAAATTGAGCACTGTGTCATCACTAAGAGAAGATCGGCTTAATAATACTCTTATTTATTTGAGAGATAGTCAAGGAATCGAGGGCAATCCTCTCATGGGAGGTTAAGATAATTAGAATGGTGGCACTATTTGGAAATTTTAAGAAAACGTTTATGCTGTAGAAGTGTAGACATACAAGTTACACGAGTTACACTAATGGGTCTTTGAGGACTTTGGTGGTGGGCGAATCTTATTTGCATTTCAGTAATGCTCTACAATTGTTTTCTCCTACTAGAATCAAAGGCACAGAACAGGTCTTACTACCTGCATTTTCTTGGTCTTCAGTCTGCTTTCCCGGTCACTGTTAAATAGAGAGCCAGCAAAGAGCCAACAGACATGAGCTCAGTGATCTGGTAAAATAGCCTAATAGTCTAGGTGGCCCCTTCTTAAAATACGTTGTATAGATTTAACAGTTTTCATAACACCCTCATGCTGTCAAGTTGACTTCAGTGATTTAAGCGCTCTCATTGAATACGGAACTTTCCCCACTACTGCTTTTTAGAAAGGGCCTGATTTTTTTTTTCACATATTCTTTGATTAATGAACCACTTAGAAATGGGCGAGGAGTTAGAAAAAAGCTCACTTAGGTAATTAAGAGATATTCAATCTTGGTGAAATTACCCAGCCCTTTTCTTCTTTTAAATTTAGTTTTATTGGAGTATAATTGACTTATAATGGTGTGTTAGAGTCAGGGGTCCAGCAGAGGGAATCAGTCATACATATAAATATATCCATTCTTTTTTCCCATACGGGCTATTACAAGCTGTTAGTCGATTTTCATTAATCGTGTATTTTATACAGTAGTGTGAGTGTGTTATTCCCACATTCCTAATTCTTCCCCTCCCCCAACGTTTTCACCTACGGTAAGCTTAAGATTGGTTTTGAACTCTGAGTTTCTGTTTTATAAATAAGTTCCTTTGTATCATTTTTATTAGATACACATAAAAGTGATAATATGGTGTTTGTCTTTCTCTTTCCAACTGACTTCGCTTAGTATGATTATCTCCAGATCCAACCATGTTGCGGCAAATGGCATCATTTCGTTCTTTTTCATGGCTGAGTAATACTCCATTGTATATATGTACCACATCTTTATCCATTCCTCTGTCATGGACAGTTAGGTTGCTTCCATGTCTTGGCTATTGTAAATAGTTATCCAGCCATTTTTAAACGTACTTTCTCCTCAGCAATTTCTTAGTGACTCTTTTTCTTTTTACATATGCACCTGCGGCATATGGAAGTTCCTGGGCTAGGGGTCAGATTGGAACTGTAGCTGAGGCCTGTAATGCAGCCACAACCACAGCAACACTGGATCCAAGCTGCCTCTGGGACCTAGGCTGCAGCTTGTGGCAACTCCGGATCCTTAGCCCACCGAGCAAGGCCAGGGATTGAACCTGCTCCTTTACAGAGACAACGTCAGGTCCTTAACCTACTGAGCCACAGTGGCGACTCCACTTTCTCAGTGACTCTTGATTTCCCATCTATATAAAATAAAGTTCTGGATTCTCACAAGCTATAGAGTTCGAGAAAATTATTAGGGGTCCAAGGTGATAGTGTTCTAGGCACATTTTGAGGATCTTGAGTAAAAGGGCAAGAGAACTCAGAATCCGAGCAAGATGAAAAATACTTAAGGGTTCACAACATTGTAAATCAACTCTAATAAAAAAATAAATTAAAAAAATAAAAATCACAACACCGCAAAACAACTGTAAGAAAAAAAATGAATAAAGATTAAAAATAGCCAAGGGTTATAACACTACAAAACCTTAATGGTGTGTAGGTCTACAATATGGCATATTTTCTTCACTTGAGTTATCTAAGGAGTCTTGGACCCCTTGTAGTGTAAAACCAGTCATGTTGTTTCTGCAAATGATTTTACACAAACCCAGATTTTAAGGTTATCCGTGTATCAGCAAATTTGGAATCACAGACGTTAATACCGCAATGTGCCTGATTTGATTTTTTCCTTTTTTTTCTTCTTCTTTGCTTTCTAGGGCCACATCCTTGGTATATAGAAGTCCCCAGGCTAGGGGTCCAGTTGGAGCTGCAGATCTGAGCCGCATCTGTGACCTACGCAGCAGCTGCAGCCACACCAGATCCCTTAACCGCCTGAGCGAGGCCGGGATCCAACCCACATCGTCATGCACACCATGTCAGGTCCTTAAGACGCTGAGCCACAGTGGGAACTCCACAGTGTACCTGATTTTAAACCACAGGTGACATCCAGAGAAGGCCGACATAGGGCAGCCCTGCTCCCCGTCTGTGTTTTAAGCCAGGTCCAGCGGCCTCATCACACCCGAGTAGAGGCTCCAAGGTCTTAGGACGTGATCCGTATGAGTTTTTAGCTAGGGAGCCACGCTGCAGACAAGCTCTGAACTCAGGAAGGTACCTGGTCCCATCCACATGGGGCGTCAGGTCCCTACACCCACACTCACTGGGGGTCTTCTGGTTTCCCATGCACATGGCTAGTATCTCAGAGCTTCCAGAAGCCTACCTTCTAGCCCATTTATCTTAGAAATCCCTGCAAGTGTTTTACAAATTTGCCATTTCTATTTTTTTTTTTTAATCAGTAAACCCGTTCGCTTTTAGTCTGCACATGAGAACTAATATACTTTGGCCTGATTCTAAATGCACTCTCTGCTTCAGGAAAAATCGCATCGGAAAGGACAGATCTGCAGACATAACTTGTTTTGCTCTGAAGGCGAAAGATGACGCTTCCTCTTTCGACAGTTCTTTCCCATTTCCCACATTCCCTTTGGAAAGAGGCTTCTTAACCTCCTGAGCCACAACGGTGACTCCTTTTTTTTTTGTTTTTCGTTAATTTACGTTTATTGGAGTACTGTTGACTTACAAGGTTGTATGCGTTTCCGGCGTACAGCGAAATGAAACAGTCCTGCGTATAAATGGACCCATTTGTTTTGCCCACATATGTCATTACACAGTATTGAGTAGACCTCCCTGTGCTCGACTGGGGTGGGGGGGTTCCCATCTTCCCTCTGGAGAGAGGGAGGGGAGGGAATTCTGAAAGCTGAGAGTGCAGTGCTGACTACACGAATATATGCAGATGATCCGAGTTCCCATCGTGGCTCAGTGGTTAACGAATCCGACTAGGAACCATGAGGTTGCGGGTTCGATCCCTGGCCTCGCTCAGTGGGTTAAGGATCTGGCGTTGCCGTGAGCTGTGGTGTAGGTTGCAGATGCGGCTCGGATCCCGCGTGGCTGTGGCTGTGGCAAAGGCCGGCAGCTACAGCTCCTGTTAGACCCCTAGCCTGGGAACCTCCATATGCCGCAGGTGCGACCCTAAATAAGGCAAAAAGAAAAAAAAAAAAGAACAGATGACGTCGCCCAGATGTTTTAAACCGGGGGTGGGGGGAGGTGATCGGACCTTCCGAGTCAATATCAGGAGATTTTCTAAGAAAGGAGTCGTTGAGGGACAGCTTCTCCCAGCTGGGTCGGCGACTCGCCTATTTCAGTAAGAAGTTTTTCTGGTTTTTGTTTTTGTTTTTTTTTCCCAAAACTTTTATTGACCTCTGGTTGGTTCACCATGTTAGGTTACTTCCAAGTGAACAGCAAAGTGAGTCAGTGATACATACATAAATACATATGTATATATTCTTTTTCACATTATTTTCCATTATAGCGTCCTTTACAGTTTATCATAGGATTTTATTTTTCCATTATAGCTGGTTTACAGATTTCTGTCAATTTTCCAACTGCACAGCATGGTGACCTGGTTACACATACATATATGGATTCGTCACAAGTGATTAGACATAGTTCCCAGTGCTATACAGTAGGATCTCCTTGCTTTTCCAGCCCAGAGGCAACAGTCTACAACTGTTAACCCCAGACCCCAGACCATCCCACTCCCTCCCCACCTCCTTGGCAACCACAAGTCTGTTCTCCAAGTCTGTGATTTTCTTTTCTGAAGAAAGGTTCATTTGTGCAGTATATTAGATTCCAAATGTAAGTGATATCATATGGTATTTGTCTTGCTCCTTCTGACTTACTTCACTCAGTATGAGGGTCTCTAATTCCATCCATGTTGATGCAAATGGCATTATTTTATTCTTTTTTATGGCTGAGTAGTATTCCATCATGTATGTATACCACATCTTCCTAATCCAATCATCTGTCGGTGGACATTAGGGTTGTTTCCACGTCTTGGCTGTTGTGAATAGTGCTGCAGTGAACATGTGAGTGGATGTGTCTTTTTCAAGGAAGGTTTTGTCCAGATTTATGCCCAAGAGTGGGATTGCTGGGTCGTATGGTAGTTCCACGTATAGTTTTCTAAGGTAATCTCCACAGTGTTTTCCACAGTGGTTGTACCAAGAAGGGTTTTCATTATCTGATTCATTGCCTGACGTCTACAAGCCATCTGGCTGCTGTTGTCTTAATCGGATGCAACAGCTGGATGACAGGTCACGTCACGGCAGTTCTGGCAAAGCTGAGCACCAGTGCGGTTGACGTGGTATCAAAAAGAAGACTGAACGGGACGGTGGAGCTTTATTGTGATGACAGGGCCACGCGGAGCTGCCGTTTCCTTGACTTTGATGCACAGGCTCTAGAGGGCACGGTTTCCATCAGTCTTGGCCACGACCGTCCCAAAGCGGTGGGAGAATGGGATTCTTCATGGTGAGGCAGAAAAGCCTGCACGTCTGTCTCCCTGAAACCTAAGAGGTAGTCGGGGAACAGGTGCAGTGACCTTGGAGCCTCTGGTTTGGCGGGTCTAGACCAACAGACAGCCGTGGAGAGCTTTTCAAAGCACATGAGACAGGTCTCATCAGTCCACTCAGTGGGCTTGAAAAGCTGTCTAAGGTCCACGTTTCCCCACAATGAGAATTTTCATGAAGAAACGTGGGAGCAGGTGTCTGGGGTTAAACAGGTCTCGGGAGCCTTTGTCATTCTGCTCAGCTTCTGGCAGATTGTCCAAGGATTATCCTGAAGCTCGGGGCGATGGGAACCCATTAAGTTTGTTTAGACCATTCTTTTCTCCCGCTTAAACCCAGAGTACCCCCCTGGGAGGCAAACTCCTGATGTAACGTCCTCATTCTCTGACCGACAGAGACGAGGACAGAGTGGAAGTGATGTCGTAAAGCATATGGTACCGCACTCTAGACCTCAAGGCCACCCTTCTCATTGTGGGGGGCCTCTGGGGTGTCACTGGGGTCAATCTCATGATGGTCACCGGAGTTAAACTCCTTGTATTGGAGTATGGTTTGCTTTTAGTTTGTGGTGGTGGTGATCAGGGGTTTTGGGGGGTTATGCTGTTTCCTTACGGAGCCCCTAATTTAGTGGCTTTTAGCCAGCCAGCAACTCCATTCGCTTACAGTGGTTAGAGGAGAGTACTTTCCATCTGTCCCATGGAACTGTAACGTTTGTTTTGCTTTTCCAGTTTTATGGAGGTAGACCTGTCTCTCAGTTACAAGAAGAATAGGTTCTGAGCATCTCTTACACAGACCGGTGACTGTAAGTGACCCGTAGGGTACGTTGTGTTAGAAAGTTGCTTGGCTGTTCGGAAATCAGAAACATTGTCAATCAACTAATAAAAAGACACTGGCAATGTTTGGTTTATGACATTTGTTTTATAACGTTGTTGGCCAGCTGTCAGGCGTGGCCCTCTTCTTCCCTCGGTGGGTGTTGCTGGATGCTTTGCCCCCAGGACAGCTGGAAGAATTACAAAGGGTGGAACTGACTCGCAGCCGATGGGAAAATCTTGCTCTCTCTCTGGATTTTGGCCAAGACCGGGGCGGTGGGATTGGTGATGAGAGCCCCAAATGTCCGTGGCAGTCCCCGGGGTCTCCCTGTGCTGTGTGGCTGGCCGCCCCGGGGAGAGTGTGTGCGGCTTGGTTGCAGAAGGAGGTCTGACGCTTGCTAGGAGCTTCTGCTGTGCCTTCTTGCCATGATCGGACCGGGCTTCTCCGACAAAATTGGATGCTCCAGCCCCGACACAGAGCCCGGTTCCTGTAAGAAGAAACCCAGGGAGCTTGTGCCTGGGTGTCTCTTAGATGCTAGGGTTTCCTGCTCTGTCTCTGTCTTTGTGTGTCTCTGTCTCACCCCACTGCTTGTCTCTTCTCCATCTCTCCGTTTCTCTCTCTCTCCCTCTGCCTCCCTCTCCATCTCTGTCCTGTTTGCTTCTCCCTCTCCCATCTTAACTGATCGCTTTGCCTCTAAATAAAACCTGAATACTGTGCTCCCGGGAGTACGTCCTTTCAGATAGCCAGCACTTGGGAAACCCTGACAAACGTGTAAACACTTTTTGAGATCCTGTTTTCATTTTTCAAGTTTTACTCAAGTGGAATTTCTTTACAAGGTTGTGACCATTTCTGTTGTACAACAAAGTGAGTCAGTGATCCATGCCCACACAGCCATTCTCTTTCAGATTCTTTTCCCGCATATACGATCACAGAATATTGGAGAGATTCTCTGTGCTAGACAGCAGGTCCCCTTTTCCCCATCACTCCATAGACCTCAGTGCACACGTGCCAACCCCACACCTCCAGTCCACCTGTCCCTTTTGGTCACCAAAAGGTTGTTTTCAAAGTTTGTGAGTCTCTTTCTATTCTGCAAATAAGCTCATTTGTATCCTTTTTTTTCCTTTTAGATTCCATATATAATTAACACATATGGTATTTGTCTTTCACTGTCTAACTTCACACAGTATGATAATCGCTAGGTCCATCCATGTTGCTGCAAATGGCATTATGTCATTCTTTTTTATGGCTGAGTAGTATTCCATTGTGTATATGGCCCGCATCTTCTTTATCCACTCCTCTGTCGATAAACATTTGTTTCTATGTCTTGGCCATTGTGAATAACGCTGCAGTGAACATAGGGGTGCATGGATGTTGTTCAATGAAAGTTTTATCTGGATAGATGCCAAGGAGTGGCTTTGCTGGAATGCTATGGTAGTTCTACGTTTAGTTTTCTGAGGAACCTCCATACTGTTTTCCATAGTGGCTGCACCAATTTACATTGCCACCAACAGTGTAGGAGGGTTCCCTTTTTCCACACCGTTTCCAGCATGGATTGTTTGATCCTCTTGTAAACATTTCATGCACAACTCCTGCTCTGAAAAGAAAAACGACGAAAGTAGCTCAAAGTCAATAGTTTAAGGACCAGAGTCCTTCCTGATACCCCCAACCTGTCTACCTAAGTCCACACCTGTTAAGACAGTCCTCAGTCCTCCACGCCTGACAAAAGCAATGTACACCATGAAAAGAGAAAAAGATTAATTTGAGGCAAACATCTGAGTGGCCTCAGGTACAGAAGGGGTGACTCTGCTGTGCAGTGTCCCTTGAGGATGATCCAGTTAATAGCATTCAGGTGGACAGTCAAAAAAAAAAAAAAATCACGTGTTCTGGCTTCAATTCTATTTACACATTTCAAAAAAATTATTTTACTGAAATGTCATTGATTAACAGTGTTGTGTTAGTTTCTGGTATACAGCAAAGTGATACAGTTATATGTGTGTATATATATATATATACACACATACCTTTTCATTTATTATTTTCCATCCTGGTCTATCCAAGGAGACTGGACAGAGTTCCCTGTGCTGGACAGCAGGACCTCACTGCTCATCCATTCTCAGTGTCATAGTTTGCATGTACGAACCCCAAACTCCCCGTCCCTCCCACCCTCTCCCCCTGCCCCTCGGCAACCTCAAGTCTGTTCTCCTCGTCTCTGAGTCTGTTTCTGTTTTGCAGAGATGTTCGTTTATGCCCTATTTTAGATCCCGCGTAGAAGAGATCTCATAGGGCGTTTGTCTTTCTCTTTCTGACTTACTTCACTTAGCAGGACAGTCTCTAATTGCATCCTTGTCGCTGCAAATGGCGTGATTCCCTTCTCGCTTCTAATTCCATCTTTACACCAGCCACCAGCAGCTACGGTGCATTCCTTCAACACTCTGGGTCCGGGCGCCACCGTGAATTAAGTCCAGATTCCACTCTGAATGCCCAGCTGTCCTTATTTTACCTCGTATACTCTGAGAAAGTCAGTCGTGCTCCAAAATGTGAAGGTGTGCGGGCTACTGAAGCCCACTCGATGAGACTGATGAAGGCACACATGCCGGAAGTAACTTCTCCTCCAACTTCTGAAGCTTTCCTCTTTTGTGGCTCATTAAACAGCCTTGACGTGGTCCACCTCTCGCACGACACAAAGCTGAGGCTAGAAGGAGGGACTCTTGACAGCCATTGATCCTTCCCGCAGCTTCTCCATACTTCACCCTCTGATTCTCTGTGCGCCTCAGGTCAGAGCTGGTATGGTGTTTTTCTGCTCTGTGAATGTACAATTCTCGGCACCCCGAGGTCAAGCCCACTGCCTTTCATACGGGAGCGAAGCTTCTTGTCTGAGTCTTTTCAAGTCTGATAGCTATCAGCCCTCGGAAGGCTTTTGGTCATGCCTGAAATTTCAAAGTGAAACTCCTCAGGATGTATCTAAAGAAGAAAAATAGAGAGTCCTTGCATTTCTTAAAAAATGCAATTCTAGGGGAGTTCCCATTGTGGCTTAATGGTTTATGAACCCGACTAGTTTGATGGGTGCAAGTTCAATCCCTGGCTCTGCTCAGTGACTTAAGGATCGGGTGTTGCTGTTTTAAAAAACAAGTAGTACAAGTTTAAAATCAAATACAGAAAATGAAGACAGCCAAGCTGTCTCCGTAAATGTAAAACATAGCTAATATTTCCCTTTACCCTTGTAAAAGGTTTCAGAAATCTCCTAGGAAAAAAATGTTAGGGAGTTCCCGTTGTGGCTCAGCAGGTTAAGGACCCGACGCTGTCTCCGTGAGGACACAGGGTCGATCCCTGGCCTTGCTCAGTGGTTTAAGCACCTGGTGCTACCATGATCTGTGGTGTAGGCTGCAGACACAGCTCGGATCCCGCGTTGCTGTGACTGTGGTGTAGGCTGCAGTTCCGATTCACCCCCTAGCCTGGGAACTTCCATATGCTGCAGGTGCCACTGTAAAAAAATAAAAAATAGATCAACTATAATTCAATTTTAAAAACAGATGATCTTAATAATAAATCAGATGTCATAGGTGTGACCAGAGACACTTTCAATTTTTTAAGAAAAGTGTTGTGGGAGTTCCCTTAGTGGCTCAGTGGTTAACAAATCCGACTAAGAACCATGAGGTTGTGGGTTTGATCCCTGGCATCGCTCAGTGGGTTAAGGATCCGGCGTTGCCGTGAGCTGTGCTGTAGGTCGCAGACGTGGCTCGGATCCCGTGTTGCTGTGGCTGTGGCGAAGGCCGGCGGCTACAGCTCCAATTAGACCCCTAGCCTGGGAACCTCCATATGCCGTGGGTGCGGCTCTAGATAAAGGCAAAAAGACAAAAAAAAGAAAAAGAAAAAGAAAAGTGTTGTAATGTAGAATATAGTCTCACCTATTTTTGTGTTCTCTTGAAAATAATGCCTCTTCACTTTTTTCTTGAACCATTTTGAAATTAACATTTTAGGATGAAATGCAGCAGGTCAAATTTCAAAGCAATAGTTTGTAGATTTGTGGGGTTTCTGAATATTAAATATTTTGTATTGTAGGATAGTTGATTTACAATATTACTTGGTTATTCCTGGGCGGACTGTTGCATAAGTAACAGAACAAGTTGTTTGACAGCATGGAATAAAATCTCTCGTATCCTTACTAGTGATAGTGTCTCCTTTGTCTAGCATTTGTTAAGAGAGACTTCAATCTTAATATGATGAAATTAATTATATTGTGAACTTCGCTAGTTGTCCCTGCATATTTATAAGTTTTTGTCTTTTGGTTTGTTGAGGCCCTGTTACTAGGTGCATAAGCCTTTAGCATTTGACGTCTTAGTATACTGACCTTTTTGCCATCAAGAAGTAGCCCTTTCCACTGATAATATTCTTTGCTCTGAAGCAGTCTTGATGTAGTGAGCATATAGCCTCACCAGATTTCATCCGATTATATGTATCATGATATAACTGTTCTCTAGTCATTGTCTTTACATCTTTAAAGTGAATTTTATCAGAAACACTTGTCATTCTTTTTTTTTTTTTTTTCCTTTTGTCGTTTTTTAGGGCCGCACCCGTGGCGTATGGAGGTTCCCAGGCTAGGGGTCTAATTGGAGCTGTAGCCGCCGGCCTATACCACAGCCACAGCAACACAGGATCCAAGCCGTGTCTGCGAACTACACCACAGCTCACGGCAACGCTGGATCCTTAACCCACTGGGCGAGGCTAGGGATCGAACCCGCAATCTCATGGTTCCTAGTCGGATTCATTAACCACTGCGCCATGACGGGAACTCCAGAAACACTTGTCATTCTCAGCATACCGTGTAGTTGTGTCTTACCTCTTTATCAAACTCAGCAAACTTTTTTTTTTTTTGCTTTTTAGGGCCGCACCTGTGGCCTATGGAAGTTCCCTGGCTAGGGGTAGAATCAGAGCTACAGCTGCCTGTTTATGCCACAGCCACAGCAACACAGGATCCGAGCTGCATGTTCAACCTACACCACAGTTCATGGCAACACAGGATCCTTAACCCACTGAACAAGCAAACCCACATCCTCATGGATACTGGTCAGGTTCATTACCACTGAACCATGATGGGAACTTCATCTTGTTTTTAGGGTTTAAGACAGCTTGCATTTAATATCATTGTTGATATGGCAAGATTTGAACTGTCTGCTGTTGGTTTTCTTGTTTTCTCATTTTTTTAAAATTGTTTTTGGCTTCTTTTGTATTAATTGAATTTTCCTTAAGACTCCATCTTATTTCCTTGATAAGTTAGCTGCAAGTGTTTTGTGATTTTTTGGCTGCTTTAGAATTCATAGTTCATATTTCACCGATCAAAATCCGTGTTCAAGTGACAGTGTATTTCTCAAAGTATATAAGAATATTCCCAGGATTTCCCTCGTGGCTCAGTGGAAATGAATCTGACTTTAATCCATGAGGATGCAGGTGCCATCAGTGGCCTCGGTCAGTGGGTTAAGGATCTGGCATTGCTATGAGCTGTGGTATAGGTCGCAGACACAGCTTGGATCTGGTGTGGCTGTGGCATAGGCTGGAAGCTACAGCTCCAATGTGATCCCTAGCCTGTGCACTTCCATATGCCAAGGGTGTGACTCTAAAAAGACAAAAAAAAAAAAAAGGAATATTTCTAGAATATACCTTATTTTCTCTCCTCCTGAGCTTTGTGCGAATGTTACCATTCATTTTACAGTGACATATGTTATAAAATCCTCACTAGATCATATTTGCCTAAAGAACCGGTTAAAGAGATTTAAAAAATACGAAAAATACTTACCCACGTAATTATAGTTTCACATCACTAACATATTTCTTGAAGCAGTCACTTACCTTCAAAGTGATTTCAAGAAGAAAAGAATCCTACACCTTTTCAATGTGTTTATAACTTCTGATTTCCTTCACTTTTGTTGTATACATTCTTATTTCTTATTTCCAAAATCACACCCAATGTCATTTTCCTTCTCTCGACGGGCACTCTTCACATTGCTTGCAGGGTAGTCTATGCCAAGGAATTCTTTCTCCTTCTGTGTGTGTGAAAATCATCTTTAATTTTAAAATATACTTTTGCTGCTTATATGATTTTTTTGCACCTTTTGTTAATATTTTAAAAAATATTATTGGAGTTTAGTTGCCCTACAGCGCTGCATTGGTTTCAGGCGTACAGCAGAGTGAACTGGTTATACCTATGTATCTCCATTCTTTTTTCCCAGGTAAGTTATTACAAACTATTGAGATTGCCCGAGCCACACAGTAGGTACATGTTAAGCATCTGTTTTGTACAGTACTGCATATATATTATTCCACCCTCCTCATTCTTCCCTCCCCCCCCATTTCCCCTGTGATAACCATAAGAATTGCTATTGATATCTGTGCTTACTTCTGTTTAAGAAATAAGTTGTTTTGTGTCATTTTTTATTAGATTCCACATATAAGTGATATCTTATGATATTGGTCTTTCTCTGACTTACGGCACTCAGTATCAAAATCTCTAGGTCCATCCATATTGAGGCAAATGTAATGCTTTCGTTCTTTTTAATGGCTGAGTAATATTCCTTTGTATATACGTACCACATCTTCTTTATCTTTAATTAACATGTAGTTGGCTTACAGTGTTGTGTTAATTTCAGGTGTATAGGGCAATGATTCAGAAATATATATATATTCTTTTCTAGATCCTTTTCCCTTATAGATTATTACAAAATACTGCGTATAGTTCTGTACAGTCTGTCCTTATTGCTTATGTACTTTATAGGCAGGGGTATCTGTACGTTAGTGTGAAACTCCTAATTTATCCCTCCCCTACCCTTTCCTTTTTGGTAACCATAAGTTTATTTCTGTGCCTGTGAGTCTATTTTGTATGTATGTTCATGATACCATGTTATAGTTATCCTTTTCTTTCTGACTTACTTCACTTAGTGTTATCATCTCTAGGTCTATCCGTGTTGCTGCAAATGGCATAGTTTCATGCTTTTTCATGGCTGAGTAATATTCCTTTGTGTATATGGACCACATTGTCTTGATCCATTCCTCTGTTGATGGACATTTAGGTTGTTTCCCTGTCTTGGCTATTGTAAAGAGTGCCACCATAAACATTGCAATGTATGTATCTTTTGAGGACTTGATTGCCTTTTTCAGCCCCTCATTACCTTAAAGATAATATGCCATTATCTTCTTGCTTGCATGGTTTCTCACAAGAAATCTTCATCTTTCTCTTTCCCTCAGGTATGAAAACTAACTTTTACCTTTGGATGCTGTCAGATTTTCTCTTCATCCCTACTTTTCAGCAATTTCACTACGGATTGCTTTGCATTTCCCCTAAATACTGCTTTAGCGTCATCTTACAATTTGATAAGTCAGAGTTTAATCCCGATTTTCTATGCTTGGCGTTGACTGAGCTTCTCAGAGCTTAGTTTTATAAAGTTACATCAGATATGGAAGGTGATTTCTCATTATCTCTTCAGCTATTTCTTTGGTGAGCCCCTTTATCAGGAGATTCTAGTACATGTATACAGAGGTGCTTAAAGTTTTCCCACAGCTCGCAGACAATCTATTCATTTTCCAAAA
Source organism: Catagonus wagneri (assembly GCA_004024745.2). Classification (NCBI taxonomy): domain Eukaryota; kingdom Metazoa; phylum Chordata; class Mammalia; order Artiodactyla; family Tayassuidae; genus Catagonus; species Catagonus wagneri. Next base: position 4,940,689 of record PVHT021183672.1, read on the forward strand.
TCTCTTTCTTCTGTGTTTGAATTTATAGTTTTTTGTCATTGTGTCTTTGTGTTCACAAGTCGTTTTTTTCTGCAAAGCCTCATCTGCTGTTAGTTCCCTTCAGTTGATTTGTCATCTCATCTGCTGTAATTCTCATTTAGAGGTTTGATTTAGATCGTTTTATGTCTTACCTAGCTCTAACTTTGCGGATATCTAAAATATAACAACCCCTTAAATTTGCTCCCTGTATATTCTACTCTGTGAGTCATTCATGGGTCCATGTTGATTGCTTTATTTTCTTCTCATCTTACCAGTTGTATTTCCCAAACTGCTTCCCATGCCTGGAAATTTTCGTTTTTTGAGGGGGGGGGTATTTTTAAAATTAACCTTGTTGGGTGTGGAATATTTTTTCAACCAGTAAATATTATTGAGCTTACTCTAAGATGCACACAGGCTTCACTCTAAGATATTGTAGGTCCAGCTTCAAACCCCTCCAGTGTGTCAGTAAAACAGGTCACAGCGCTCCGGTTTCCCAGTGCACATAAAAAGCTACACTTATATTCTACGCTCATCTATTAAGTGTGCAATTGCGTTATGTCTGAAAACACAAAGTACCTGCTTTCATTAAAACATACTTCATTGCTAACCAATGCTACCATCATCTGACAGCGAAGGGTTGCCACGGACTTTCAGTTTGTAAAAAGTGTAATATCTGTGAAGTGCAATGAAACAAAGCGTCATACAAGGTTATGCCTGTGGAAATGGTCAAACGGACACTGGATGTCTACCCAGTTAGAGGCCATATTCTGCACTTAAAAATAAGTCCCCGTAAGTTTTGTAAAAATCCAGCCAACACCGTGTACCTTTTCTGACCACAATGGCATGAAATTATCAGGAATTAACACATCTAGAAGATCCGCAAATATTGGAAACTAAGTAACACCCTTCTCTATCACCAATGAATCAAACAGTCCAAAGGGAAGGCCGGAAGTGCTTAAAACAAAACGAAAATGAAAGTAGCCTTTGTTTAGTGAATACCAGGACATGAAAGCAGTCTTTAGCAGAAAGGTATGGCTTTCAGGGACCATACTGAAGAAGAATGAAAGTCTTCAATCCATGACTGCAATTTCCACTTTAAAAATTTTGTTTTAAAGAGCAAGTTGAATACAAATGAGACAGAATAAAAGGGCAACCACGTCAGGGCATTCAAAGGAAATAAGTTAGCCAAGGGACAAACAGAAAAATTAGAATAAAGAACCTACAAGGGTGGTGATTTCCTTCCCTAACCGCTACAGAAATGCTGTTTCAAACAATAAGTGAAGGAACATTTAATGTCATTGAGTTTGCAAATGCCAGAGATTGCCAAAGTCACAGGGAACTATATTCAATATTCTGTGATAAACCATAATTGAAAAGAATATGAAAACAAATCACTTGGCCGTACAGCAGAAATTAACGCAGCACTGGGAATCAACTATAGCAGGTAGAGTTAACACCTGTCCTTCTGAAACTCTTCCCAAAAATTGCAGAGGAAGGAAACCACCCAAGCTCATCCTATGAAGCCACCATCATCCTGATACCAAAACCAGACAAAGACACCACACACACAAAAAAAAATTACAGTTCCCGTTGTGGCTAGGTGGATTAAGAACCCAACATAGTAACCTTGAGGATGTGGGTTGGATCCCTGGCCTCGCTCAGTGGGTTAAGCATCCAGTGTTGCCACAAGCTGCAGCATAGGTTGCAGATCTGGCTCAGATCGGGTGTTGCTGTGGCTCTGGTGCAGTTCTGGCTCCGGTTTGGCCCCTAACCTGCAAGCATCTATCCAGCCAGTGTGGCTATAAAAAAAAAAAGAGAGAGAAAGAAAGGGAAAGAAAAAGAAAGAAAATTACATGCCACTATCATGGATGAATGCAGATGCAAAAATCCTCAACAAACTACTAGCAAATTAAATATAGTAAAAGGATCATACACCACGTTCAAGTGGGATTTATCCAAGGGTTGCAGGAGTCTTCAGTATCCGCAGATCAATCAGTGGGATCAACTACATGAACAAGTTGAAGAATAAAATCCGTATAATCATCTCAATAGATATTTCAATAAATGAACTTTTTAAAAATTTTTAAAAATCCCTAGGAGTTCCCCTTGTGGCTCAGCAGTAATGAACCCAACTTCGGTGCGTCAAGGATCCAGCATTGCCAAGAGCTGTGGTGCCGTTGGGTGCAGCCCTAAAAAGCAAATCAATCAATCAATCAATCAAAAAAAAAAAAAAAGATCACTGAACTGAAGGTTTTCTCTCCCCCCTCGCCCCAGTAACTTTTTCCAGTAAAATCCCATTTTCCTGCTTCCCAGTCAGGACACTCTTGGTGACGCATCATCTCAGCTGCAGTCTTGGTTGTGTCGGTATCGAACTTCCTTTCTGCTCCCGTTCCAGCGGGTGTGTTTCTCATCCCTCCCCTCCCCCCTTTTTTTCTCCAGACTGTCTCCTGGGGTAACCAGTGAACCCAGCCGTCAGCTTTCGGCCGGGGGTTCCTCTCGCTCGATCTCAGATCCTTAGCATCTTACACCGCATTGTCCTTCACTCCAGACCCCATCTAGTGTCACGTCTCTGGGCCGTGCAACGGCTGTGTCATCACATCCACGGTTTCCTTAATGGTGCAAACCCCACTGGAGTGACCCAGAATCCACCTTCACTCGAGATGAAGAATTATTTTGCAAAGAATCCTCAGGTCCTAGCCTACGAGTCATGAAAGGATCTGGCATTTTGGGGGCATGAACAAAAAGTTCGTCTGATTTTTATTGCGGCTATGAATTGTGTAACTCTGCATATTTTTCACTAACTTATGTGTCTGATTTTGAGTCTGTATGAGCATATAAATATGGACAACATGTATATCTCTGCATGCATGTATTTATAGCATATGTAGTGTAATACATGTAAATTATATGTATATAAAATAAATGGATAAATGTAAATATATTTGATCCATACATGTGTAGATATGCATGTACAGCAGTATATATATGATAGTAAACAGCTTCATCTATAACATTTGAAATTTTAATATTTTTTTCAGGCCCTCACCTGTAGCATATGGAGGTTCCCAGGCTAGGGGTCCAACAGGAGCTGTAGCCGCCGGCCTTCGCCACAGTCACAGCAACGCGGGATCCGAGCCGTGTCTGTAACCTACACCGCAGCTCACGGCCACACCAGAGCCTTAACCCACTGAACAAGGCCAGGGATCGAACCCTCCTCACGGAGGCTAGCCAGGTTTGTTATTGCTGAGCCACAGTGGGAACTCCAACACTTGGAGTTTTAAAGAAAGCATCTTTTTCTGGCCAAAGAAATAAATCCTGGATACATGAAGTGAAGAGGAGAATAAACACACAGACACTGACTTCCCCAGTGTAAAGTTCTCTCTCCCGTGTACTTATCCGCATAGCAAAGATGCGGCTTTAAATTGAAGAAAGTCTCTTCACGCGTGGCATGCTTCTGTTTTCTTTCTCATTTTGTAAATTTGCCTTGCCTTTCAGAACCTTCCTTATTCGGGCTCCTTTGATTTCCACTCTGGAAGAAATACTCCCGTTTTCACCTCCTTAGTGTGTTCTTAGTGGCTTGTGTTTGTGGTGCAGTTCCGGGCACCTGGAGGAGGTTATCGGTTATCAGGGAGATAGCATTCTAGGAATGCTTTCATTGAAAAGAAGAGCTTCCTGAATAAAAACAGAAACGTCAAAGACTTTCGTCCACACCCTGACTAGATCACTGTCCATTAGGTGTCTCATTGTTTTCACCGGAATCATGGATGCCAGACACTGCAGTCCTGTTCCAACCCCTTCCTGAAGCTTCCTGATAATTCTGGGGTGCAGAGGCATCGCCTGCAGGAAGGTTCTGGCTAAAATGAATGTAACATTTTTCATGGTATCTCTTTCATCTGCTAATTTGTATTTCACTCGCTTTAAGAGTCACTGCGTGGAGAGCATTAAAAAGAGGTGGTGAATGAGGTGGCTGGTAAGCGACAGCCACGTTCTGGGC
>PVHT021183672.1:4954696-4969650 GCA_004024745.2 Catagonus wagneri
GGGGGCTGCTAGGAACAGTTAGACTGTCACCCTTCGGCTGTGTCGATTTAGGCAAACCAAGTGACCGTGAAGCCAGAAGTCCTTAATCTGAGGGCTGTGTAGTAAGCTCTTGAGCAAGTGGGAGCCCAAAACGGAACACAGAAACCCTGGCCGCTTTGCTTTCCTTTGAAGGCATGTTCCATCATCTCCGTCAAGGCCGTGACTATTATTACATCGTCCAAGCCCGGTCGACTTGGCTTCTCCCCAAAGACGCAGCACCTTCAAGGTCATCAAGAAGCAGCTAGAATTATTCTGTACGTCTTCGTTTCACGTGTTTTCCAGAAGAGGTTTGACCTTGCACATTTCGCTGTAAAACCCTGTCCTCACCAGCTTCCCAAATCAGACGACTCTGGAAAGTAGCCCTGGCTGTTCCATTTTTTTCAGCGAGAGACTGAAAATATTTCCCAGCTGAACTATTAAAATCAGAAATAGGGAAACTGTGGGTTGCCAGTTACACAAGGGCTAGAAATCATCACTTGTATTTGATACCATTTCTCTTCCCTTTTTCTGTATTATTATTTTTTAATTCGATTTGATTTACAGCATTGTGCCAGTTTCTGCTGCACAGCAAAGTGATGCAGTCAGACACATAGATACATTTTTTTAATTTTTGTTATTTTTTTTCCCATTATACCCAGCTGCACAGCCTGGTGACGGGTTACACATACATATATGGATTCATCACAAGTAGTTAGACTTAGTTCCCAGTGCTATACAGTAGGATCTCCTTGCTTTTCCAGCCCTGAGGCAACAGTCTACAACTAGAACCCCAGACCCCCTACCATCCCACTCCCTCCCCCACCCTCTTGGCAACCACAAGTCTGTTCTCCAAGTCCTTGATTTTCTTTTCTGCATAAAGGTTCATTTGTGCGGTCTATTAGTTTCCAGTTATTAGTGATATCATATGGTATCTGTCTTTCTCTTTCTGACTTACTTCACTCAGTATGAGGGTCTCTAATCTCACCCATGTTGCTGCAGATGGCATTGTTTTATTCTTTTTTATGGCTGAGTAGTATTCCGTTGTGTATATATACCACGTCTTCCTAATCCAATCATCTGTCGATGGACATTTGGGTTGTTTCCATGTCTTAGCTATTGTGAATAGTGCTGCAGTGAACATGCGTGTGCAGGTGTCTTTTTCAAGGAAAGTTTTGTCCGGGTATATGCCCAAGAGTGGGATTGCTGGGTAATATGGTCGTTCTATGTATAGTTTTCTAAGGTACCTCCACACTGTTTTCCATAGTGGTTGTACCAGCTTACATTCCCACCAACAATGCAGGAGGGTTCCCTTTTCTCCACACCCCCTCCAGCAATTGTTGTCTGTGGGCTAGTTAATGATGGCCATTCTGACTGGGGTGAGGTGGTGTCTCGTAGTAGTTTTGATTTGCATTTCTCTAATCATCAATGATGTTGAGCATTTTTTCATGTGCTTGTTGGCCATCTGCATCTCTTCTTTGGAGAACTGTCTATTTAGGTCCTTTGCCCCATAGATACATTTTTTAATCCCCATCATGGTCTGTCCAAAGAGACTGGACACAGTTCCCTGTTCTCTACTATTTTATTTTAATTTTTTTCTTTTGCCTTTTTTTTTTAGGGCCGCATCCGTGGCATATGGAGGTTCCCAGGCTAGGGGTCGAATTGGAGCTACAGCTGCTGGCCTATGCCACAGCCACAGCCACGCCAGAGCTGAGCCACGTCTGTGACCTACACCACAGCTCACAGCAGTGCTGGGTCCGTAACCTACTTAGCAAGGCCAGAAATCGAACACACAACCTCATGGTTCCTAATCACATTCATTAGCTGCTGCGCCATGACAGGAACTCCACTATTTTATTTTTTATTCCTGTATTTTGGGGACACAGCAGGCAGAAGTTCCTAGGCCAGGGATCAAACCCACGCCCCTGCAGTGCTGCAGCCAGGTCCTTACCCCACTGAGCCACCAGGGAACTCCCCCTTCCTTATTTTATTATGATCCTCCTCTTAACCAGGCTTGAGTTTGGTGTAGGGTCTCTGCTATTGGAATGGATAGAATAGCCAAAATTATTATAACACACAATAGCGACAGATTCTTACTCAGGCACATTTCTCTGCTTCCTCCTTGGGGTCTGTCCTGGTGTAGCTGATGTTTTTTCTTACATTTAGCAGCTTAGTGTAAATTAGGTACACATCCTTGCTGAATGAAATTGCAGTTCTTCTCAAGATGTCACGTTTCCCAGAAGTGCCCCCGCCCAATAAATATTTAGGACCCAGTTAAACTCCTGACCAGTGGGGGCCTGGCCGTGTCCACCGCTGAAGAAGCGCTGCAGGAATTGTTTTATTCTTTCCAAGTTAAGGTCCCCACGTTTTTATTCTTTCCAAGTTAAGGTCCCCACGATGCCCCTTCTGTTTACTCTGAAATTTTAGCTCGTTTTAAATTTCGTTTTGTGGGCTTTGGGAGGCTTTCATGATTCTCAAATAACGTGGCTCTCCTAAAATCCTCTTGTTACATCACTTGAATTGAATGAACAAAAAATAAAGTCGTGTGGAGTTCAGAGGCTTTAGAAACTCGGGGTTTGTAAGGCAGTGTGGTGCCCTGAGCCACTGGGGGATGCAGCCAAAGCCGCCTCTTTGTCTTTGATTCTGTTTCCTCCACGAATCCTCCCAAAGTTGGATCACAGCTGCTGCTCATCGCACTGTGAGAGTCAGCCAGGCTGCTGGCCGCCCTCCGCAGGCAGCCGTCTCACAAAATCAGCAGATTCTTAGATGTAGTCGCAGTTCTTTTCAATGTGACAGTGGCTTTCTCCTCCTGGCTTCTTTATTTCTTTTTTTAAAATTAAAATAGTTGATTTACAATGTTGTGCCAGTTTCTGCATTGTAGCAAAGTGACCCAGCCAGAGATATCCATCTATCTACCTGTCTGCCTCTGTATTTTTCTTATACATTCTTTTTTTTTATGTATATATTCTTTTCCACCATGGTCTCTCCCAGGAGACTGGATAGAGTTCCCTGTGCTGGACAGCAGGACCTCATGGCTGATCCATTCTCAGTGTCACCCCAAACTCCTGTCCCTCCCACTCCCTCCCCCTCCCCCTCGGCAACCCCAAGTCTGTTCTCCGTGTCTGTGAGTCTGTTTCTGTTCTGTATGTATGTTCATCTGTGCCCTATTTTATTTTTTATTTGATTTTTGGCTTAATGAATTTTATTACAATTATAGGTGTACAAAAAATCATCAAAACTAAGTTTGATAGCATTTGCATCCCAAACCCTCAGTGCATCCCGCACCCCCCAGACTGTCTTATTTGGAAACCAAAGGTTTTCCAAAGTCTGTGAGTCATTGTCTGTTCTGCAAAGAAGTTCATTGTGTCTTTTTAGTTTCCACATGTAAGCGGTAGTATTGGGTGTTGCTGTCTAACTTTCTGACTGGTTTCACTTCACATAATAATTTCTAGGTCCATCCATGTTGCTATAAATGTTGTTATTTCATTCCTTTTAATGGCTGAGTAATATTCCATTGTGTGTATGTACCACATCTTCCCTATCCACTCCTCTGTCAATGGGCATTTAGGTTGTTTCCATGACCTGGCTATTTCATAGAGTGCTGCAATGAACAGTGGAGTACATGCATCTTTTCGAGTCCTGGTTTCCTCTGGATAGATGCCCAGGAGTGGGATTGCTGGATCAAATGGTAATTCTATTTGTAGTTTTCTGAGGAATCTCCATACTGTTTTCCACAGTGGTTGCACCAATTTGCATTCCCACCAACAAGGTAATAGGCTTCCTTTTTCTCGACAGCCTCTCCAGCTCTGATTGTTTGTAGACTTTTTCATGATGGCCATTCTGGCCGGTGTAAGGTGGTACCTCATAGTGGTTTTGATTTGCATTTCTCTAATGGGGAGTGATGCTGAACATCTTTTCATGTGTTTATTTGCCATCTATATGTCTTCTTTGGAGAACTGTCTACCTAGATCCTCTGTCCATTTTTTGATGGGGTTGTTTGTTTTTTTGGTATTGAGCTGTAGGAGGTGTTTGTAAATTTTGGAGATGAATCCCTTGTCAGTCGATTCATTTGCAAATATTTTCTCCCATTCTGTGGGTTGTCTTTTCGTTTTCTTTAGAGTTTCCTTTGCTGGGCAGAAAATTTGAAGTTTAATTAAGTCCCATTTGTTTATTTCTCTTTTTATCATCCTTACTCTGACACATGGATCTGAGAAGATGTTGCTGGCATTTATGTCAGAGAGTGTTTGGCCTATGTTTTCCTCTAAGAGTTTTATAGTATCTGGTCTTATATCTAGATCTTTAATCCGTTTTGAGTTTATTTTTGTGCATGGTGTTAGGAAGTGTTCTAGTTTCATTTTTTTACATGTGGCTGTCCAGTTTTCCCAGCACCACTTATTGAAGAGGCTGTCTTTTGTCCAATGTATATTCTTGCCTCCTTTGTCATAGATTAGTTGACTATGGATGCGTGGGTTTAATTCTGGGCTTACTATTCTGTTCCACTGATCTCTATTTCTGTCTTTGTGCCAGTACCATACAGTTTTGATGACTGTAGCTTTCTAGTAGAGTCTGAAGTCAGGGAGCCTGATTCCTCCAGCTCCATTTTTCTTTTTCAGGATGTCTTTGGCTATTATGGGTTTTTTGTGTTTCCAAACAAACTTTAAAATATTTTGTTCTAGTTCTGTGAAAAAGGTCCTTGGTAATTTGATAGGGATTATGTTGAATCTGTAGATTGCCTTGGGTAGTATAGTCATTTTGATAATATTGCCTCTTCCAATCCAAAAGCATGGTATGTCTTTCCATCTGTTCATGTCATCCTTCATTTCTTTCATCAGTGCCTTGTAATTTTCAGAGTACAGGTCTTTTGTCTCTTTAGCTAAGTATTTGATTCTTTTTGATGTGATGTTAAACGGGATTGCTTCCCTAATCTCTCTTTCTGCTCTTTCATTGTTAGTACATAGAAATGCAGTTGATTTCTGTGTATTAATTTTGTATCCTTTGACTTTGCCAAATTCATTGATGAGCTATATAACAGTTTTCTGGTAGAGTCTTTAGGATTTTCTAGGTATAGTATCATGTCATCTGCAAATAGTGATAGTTTTACTTCTTTCTTTCCAATTTGGATTCCTTTTATTTCTTTTTCTTCTCTAATTGCTGTGGCTAGGACTTCCAGAACTATGTTGAATAGTAGTGGCAAGAGTGGACATCCCTGTCTTGTTCCTGATCTCAGCGGGAATGCTTTCAGCTTTTCACCATTGAGAATGATGTGGGCTTGGGTTTGTCATGGATGGCCTCTATTATGTTGAGGTAGGTTCCCCCTATTTCCACTTTCTGAAGGGTTTTTATCAGAAATGGGTGTTGGATTTTGTCAAAGGCTTTTTCTGTATCTACTGAGAGGATCATAGGTTTTTATTCAGTTTGTTAACGTGGTGTATAACACTGATTTGTGGATATTGAAGAATCCTTGTATCCCTGGGATAAATCCCACTTGATCGTGATGTACAATCCTTCTAATGTCTTGTTGGATTTGATTGGGTAGTATTTTGTTGAGAATTTTTGCATCTATTTTCATCAGTGAGATTGGCCTGTAATTTTCTTTTTTTGTGGTATCTTTGTCTGGTTTTGGTATCAGGGTGATGGTTGCCTCATAGAATGAGTTTGGGAGGGTCCCTTCCTCTGCAATTTTTTGGAAGAGTTTCAGAAGTATAGGCGTTAGGTCTTCTCTAAATGTTTGATAGAATTCACCTGTGAAGCCATCTGGTCCTGGACTTTTGTTGGAAGCTTTTTAATCACAATTTCAATTTCAGAACTTGTGATTGGTCTATTCATCTTTTCTATTTCATCTTGGTTTAGTCTTGGAAGATTATACTCTTCTAAGAATTTGTCCATTTCTTCTAGGTTTTCCATTTTATTGCCATATATTTCCACATAGTAGTCTCTTATGATCCTTTGTACTTCTGTGATGTCTGTTGTTGCTTCTCCTTTTTCATTTCTAATTTTATTGATTTGTGTTCTCTCTCTTTTTTTCTTAATAAGTCTGTCTAAGGGTTTATCAATTTTATTGGTCTTTCCAAAGAATCAGATTTTACTTTCATTGATCTTTTCTACGGTTTTTCTTCATTTCTATTTCATTGATTTCTGCTCTGATCTTTATGATTTCTTTTCTTCTACTAACTTTAGGTTTTGTCTGTTCTTCCCTCTCTAGCTGCTTTAGATGTAAAGTTAGGTTGTTTATTTGAGCTTTCTCTTGTGTCCTGTGGTAGGCTTGTATTGCTATAAACTTTCCTCTTAGAACTGTTATTGCTGCATCCCAGAGGTTTTGGAGTGTCATATCTTTGTTGTCATTTGCTTCTAGGTATTTTTTAATTTCCTCTTTGATTTCTTCAGTGATCCATTTGTTGTTTATTAGCAGGTTGTTTAGTCTCCACGTGTTTGTATTTTTTGCCATTTTTTTCTTGTTGATTTCCAGTCGTATAGCATTGTTGTCAGAGAAGATGCTTGATATGATTTCAATTTTCTAAAGTTAGCGAGACTTGAATTGTAGCCCAAGATATGATCAATCATAGACAATGTGCTGTGCCCACTTGAGAAGAATGTGTATTCTGTTGGTTTTGGATGGAATGTCCTGTAAATATCTATGAAGTCTATTTGATCTAGTGCTTCATTCAGGGCCTGTGTTTCCTTATTGATTTTCTGTCTGGATTATCTATCCATTTCTGTAAGTGGGCTGTTAAAGTCCCCCAGTATGATTGTGTTATTGTTGATTTGTCCTTTAAGGTTGTTAGCAGTTGCCTTATGTATTGTGGTGATCCTATGTTGCATAGATATTTAAAATTGTTTTATCTTCTTCTTGGATTGATCCTTTGATCATTACATAGTGCCCTTCTTTGTCTCTTAATTTTAATGTCTCTTCATTTTAAAGTCTATTTTATCTGATAGGAGTATTACTACTCCAGCTTTCTGATTCCCATTTGCATGGAATATTTTTTTCCATCCTCTCACTTTCAATTTGTATGTGTCCCTAGAAGTGAAGTAGCTCTCTTGAAGAGAGCATGTATATGGGTCTTGTTTTTGTATCCATTCAGCTAGTCTCTGTGTTTTGGCTGGGGCATTCAGTGCATTAACATTTTTAAGATAATTATTGATACGTATGTTCTTTTTGCCATTGTATTAACTGTTTGGGGTTTTCGTTGCTCTTTGTTTCTTCCCTTATTGTCTTGTTGTCTCCTCTCACAAGATGACTATCTTTAATGTTGTATTTGAGTTGATTTTTCTCATTTGCTTCTGTATCAATTGTGGATTTTTGGTTTGGAATTACCCTGAAGTTTTGATATAGGAGTCTATATATAAATGAGATTGTATTAAGTTGTTGTTTTCCTAATTGCACGTGCTTCTCCAGTGTCCTGCATTTGTACACTGTTCTCACGATTTTTGATTTTGGTAGCATAATTGTGCATGGATGATTTGGCATCTTTACTGTATATATGCCTTTACTGGTAAGCCTTGTCATTTGTTGAGTTTTTGTTTCTGGTTGCAGCCTTTTCTTTTCTGCCTAGAGAAATTCCTTTAGTATTTGTTGTAAAGCTGGTTTAGTGTTGCAGAAATCTCTTAGCTTTTGCTTATCTGTAAAGGTTTTGATCTCTCCTTTTGATCTCTCAAATCTGAATGAGAGCCTTGCTGGATAAAGTAATCTTGGTTGGAAGTTTTTCCCTTTCATCACATTTAGTATATCATGCCACTCCCTTCTGGCCTGCAGAGTTTCAGCTGAAAAATTTGCTGATAACCTTATCAGGGTTTCCTTGTATGTCATTTGTTTCTTTTCTCTAGCTGCTTTCAGTATTTTCTCTCTGTCTTTAATTTTCGTCATTTTGATTAATATGTGTCTTGGGGTGATCCTCTTTGGGTTTATTTTATGTGGTACTCATTGCGCTTCCTGGATTTGACTGAGTGGTTCCTTTCCCATATTAGGGAAGTTTTCGGCTATTATCTCTTCAGATTTTTCTTCTGTCCCCTTCTCTCTCTCTTCTCCCTCTGGCACCCCTATAATACAGATGTTGGTGCGTTTAACATTATCCCAGAGTTCTCTGAGACTCAGCTCTTTTCCTTTCAACCTTTTATCTCTTTTCTCTTCTGCATTAGTGATTTCCACTAATCTGTCCTCCACTTCACTGATTCGTTCTTCTGCCTCCTATATTCTACTGTTGGCTGCTTCTAATGAATTTTTTATTTTAGTTATTGTATTTTGCATCTCTTCTTGTTTAATTTTTACAGCTTGTATTTCTTTGCTCAGTGTTTCCTGTAAATGATCAATCTTTGCCTCCAGTCTATTTCCAATGCCTTGCATCATCTTCAGCATCAACAGTCTAAAGTCTTTTTCTGGGAGGCTGATAATCTCATCACTGAGCTGTTTTTCTGGGCTTTTCTCTTTCTCCCTTATCTGAGTTAGAGTTTTCTGTCTTTTTATTTTTATAGGTTTTCGGTGTGGTGACCTTTTTACCAACAATAGAATTGTAGCCTCTCTTAGTTCTGGTGTTTGCCTCCCCTGTGGCTAAAGTTGGTATGGAGGGGGCTTGCTGTAGGCTTCCTGATGGGAGGGACTGATGCATGCCCACTGGTAGGTGGGCCTGATTCCTATCCCTCTGATGGGTGGGGCTTTGTCTCTGGGTGAGATGAGAGGCTGGCTGTGTGCCTGAGGGGTCTTTAGGCAGCCTGTTTACTGATGGCTGGGGCTGTGGTCCCACCTGGATTATTGTTTGGCCTGGGGCTTCTCAGTGCTGATGGGAGGGACCAGATTTTCCCAGAAGTGGCCCCCTCCAGAGAAATGCAGGCTGCTGGATGTCCCCGAGAGCTTCACCTCCAATGCCCTTCCCCCACAACAAGCCACAGTCAGCCCTATTTTCCCAGGAGATCCTCCAGGAATTGCAGTAAGGTTCCACCCAGATTCCTCTGGAGACTGCTTTGCCCTGGGACCCAGTGCATGTGAAAGTCTGTGTGTGCCTTTCAAGGATGGGGTCTCTGTCTCCCCCAGTCCTGTGGAGCTCCTGCACACAAGCCCCGCTGGCCTTCGATGCCAGATGTTCGGGGGGCTCTTTCTCCCTGTATCAGATCCCCAGGCGTGGTGATTTGACGTGGGGCTCAGAACTCAGTCCTGTAGCTGAGTCTCTGTGATACAGTTACTTTCCAGCCTGTGGGGTTTCCCACCTGGGAGGTATGGGGTTGCTTCTATTGCATAATCGCCCCTCCTACCTCTTGATGTGTTCTCCTCTTTGTCTTCTGGAGCAGAATATCTTTTTTGGAAGTTTATAGTCCATTTGGTGAAGTTTGCTCGGCATTTGGTTGTAGTTTTGTTGTTTTATGGGAGAGAAGTTGAGCTCCAGTCCTTCTATTCTACCATCTTAATCTAATCTGTGTGCCCTATTTTTGATTCCACATAGAATATATCTCACATTGTATTTGTCTTTCTCTTTCTAACTTACCTCACGTAGTATGAGACTCTCCAGTTGCATCCATGGTGCCATGAATGACATGATTTCCTTCTTTTTTATGGCTGTGTAGTATTCCATTGCATAAAAACAACCGTTAACCATCACAGATTTTAAGGTTTCCCACAGCGGAGCCCCGGTTTGCTAACTGCTGTCATCTTCTATCACCTTGGTACCTTGAGCTCAGACCAGTCGATGCTTTCCAGCCCAGGGGAGCACCCAGGCTTATTTGCAGAATCCCATCTTAGCATCCCATCTCCCTGTATGTCTGGAGTGTATATTGCCTCCCTTCTTTGGGGACACCTTTGACAGGGCAGACAAGAAAGCAAGACCCTCAGCTTGGGTCCCGTTCATGGGGTGGGGCCATCCCCTTGGTGACGCATGTAAATGACCCTCTTCTGGTCTATTCCTTCCCCCGCCCATCTTTCCTTCCCTCCTCCCTCCCTCCCTCTCTTCTTTCCTCCTTTCCTTCGTTCCTTCCTTCTACATGTTAAGAAGCTGCTTCCATCTCCCCCAGATGCAGAGGGAAGGTGCCCTAATTCATTCTAAACTTACTTTTGCCCTGGTTGCCAAGCGCTCACCAGCAGATAGATTCATTTGTGACGTATTTTATTTCACATGAACGTGCTGTAACTAAAACATCCTCCTGCAGGGAATCTGATGGATGTGGCTGCCGTCCAAGCCTGCAGGCAAAAGACAGAATTAAGAGAGCTCCCTTAAAGGAGCTGCCAGATCCATCACTTGCAGAATAAAGCTCCCCCATGAGAGACTCATCCCGCCCTGTCCTTGGTATCCGTTTGCCAACACCCTTCTCCATCGTAGGGCTTTCTTGCCGTGTGTGTGTGTGTGTGTGTGTGTGTTTCCCAGTGAAATTTGCATCCTGGTTTCCTGCCGCTTCCACAGATTGTGTATTTTATGGGGAAATACTGTGAATTCTGACATCCTTTTATTTTTATTCGTCTTCCGGATTGAGTTGAGCCAGTTACCCGCTCCCCAGGATGTGCGGCTCCTAACAGTGGGGAATCTGGAGCCGTGAGCCTTTATTTAAAAATTTTCTCAGCCCTCATAGCCACACGGAGAGTCACCGTGACTAAAACCTGTCATTTGCGGCCGAGAATTTGCAATCAGGGAAACGCTGAAAATGGTCCTGGGGAGACTTTAAGTCTGGCTTAAAGGAAATGTGTGATGGAAAAGCCAGGGATGGATTCTTCTTGCGTGGCCGGGATGGGACCCGGAGGAAAGCGTTGAGTGGGCATGCATCTGCCGCTCCTCCAACGGGAAAGAAAAGTTACCTTCAGGGAGGCCTCTGACTGGGCTCACTTGTAACATTTAGGAAGATGCAGTTACATCTTTGCGCCCTCAGAGTGACAATGCCTTCCCCTAAAGAGGTGAACGCATCCCCACGTGTCTCCTGGGGCTGTTGGCGTTATTTCTTCTGTCGAAGTTGATGATTAATTACCGTGGGCTCCGCGATTCATTGAAGCACAGCTGGCGGGCGAGCTGATTGAAAGCCCACGTCCGATGCAATTACCAGCTCGCCCGTCAGATCTCTCAAAACAGAGCGTGGAGCCTGGCTTGGGGTCGGTTACACTATTGATTGTGCATTCGCGGTGATTCCAGACGTTGCCGACGTGCATCCAGAGAGCATCCATTCTAATACCTCCTCAAGAATTCCGTGATGGCATAGTCACATTTTTTAAAAGGGCATTTTTGGTAACTGCTTCCTTATCTTGGCAATTGCAGATAACGCCGCTGTGTACCTTGGGTTGCTGGTTTCTTTTCCTCTTTTCCAACTGAAGTCTCATGTAGCACAAACGCAGGTTAAGCCCGCTTTATTTTTAAATTACACGCGTCAATACGTGCAGTAGAGGCAACCTAATAGCAGAAACCGAAAGCGGTTCTAGGTTTAATTGGAGAGCTCATACGCAGGAAAATGATGACACGAATGAAATCCCCTCTCTATGCATAAACCAAGGGTCAGTGAGAAAACTGAAAACGTGAAACACACGTGTGGTTGCAGTGAGTTGAATTTGGAGAATGATAACTAGTTTTGCCGATCGGGCTAAAAGAGCAAGCATACCTTCTTTGATTCTGCAAGTGTGCATGTGGGATGTCAGTGTGGTGATACACGGTGGCGGGGGAAGGGTCAGAAGGGCTCAGTCTGCACACACACACACACATGCACACACACAAGCTAGGTGTTAAAACATTTTATCCAAAATTGCTCTTCAGACTTTTTTTTTTTGCTATAACACTTCCAATCCATAGGCTGTGAGAGATGACACACTTCTAGAATTTCAGTCTCCTAGAGAAGCACACACTATATCAGATTTCCCATCACTTAATGGTCTTAATCCATGCAGACCCTGCCTTTTAATTTGAACTCCTTAGATGGACAGGCGTTATTAGTAGCTCTTTGATGACATACTCTCCTTATCGGGACAGAAACTGCTCCCTCTTTTTTGCTTTTCTTCCTTCCTTCCTCCCTCCCTCCCTGCCTGCCTGCCGTCTTCCTTTATTCATCCCTCCCTTCCTTATCTCTCTGACGCTTCCATCTCTCACCCAACACACACACACACACACAAATACAACCTTGAGAATAACTTAAAACACTGCGATGTCTTCCTCATCCCACCCCCGGCCTCCAGTGCCTCAAAGGATCACCTGAAATCCATACCTATCATTTTCCGCCTTATGGTTGAGACGTACATAGGAAATCTCCAGAAGAGTATCTTCAGTTTTAAATAAGAGTTTATTACACTCTTTGTGAATTTTTTTCATCTCTGATATTGCAGATTTTCGCATACACTATGAGAATTTCTTTCAATCACTGTAGCATATTTTGTTGCACCAGAATTAAACTTGCTGGAAATGTCACCTCTCACCTGTATTTCGCTCCAGTGATTTCCTTTTGACCACCATATACACATTTGCTGTAGGAATATACTAAGATACCCTTTGGGGTGGATTAGCAGGAAGGCAATGCAGCAGGAATATAAGGGTCCCATAAACCAAAAAGCCAGTAAAGTGTTTGTATAGGAGGCACCAAAGAATTCTATTAGCAATGCATATACAGGCATAAAGATGTTTTATCTCGGAAGGCCCAGGGCCTTAAACCATAAGGCAGAAATGACAGAAACAGACAAAGTATTAAGTTACCAGATTAAACACATATTTCAAAATATAACATCAGTGATAGATAAGACAGACGACACATAAGAGCCGTTCTCTCTCTCTGAATAGAAAGAAAAATGTTAAAAAATGAGAATACGGAGACCACAGTGACAAAGAAAAGCAATCTTGTGACCAGTTTATAGTGGTTTCTGCTGCAGGAGTAGTAGTGGGTCTCAAAAGGCGCCTGCCTCAGAATCAATACTCATTAGCAGTTACTGATGACCTACCAGTAGCCAAGAAATGCACAGGACATATGCAATTGCAGTTATTCTTTAAAACTAACCCATACGTTATGTGTCCCTGCCCCTGACACCTAGAACGGTTCTAGGCACTTGTCAGTGTTTAATATATATATTAATATTGTATATACTAATATGTATATATATTTAACAAGAAATGCCTTACTACCTATAAAGAAGCAGAGTCAACTTTTTTACAGAATACACTTGCACCTGTTTTCACCATACTTCACACATGTAATTTATTTAGTTTTTTACATATTGAAGTTTGGAAATCTTGCACTGGGCAAGTCTATCAGTGCCATTTTTCCAAAAGCATTTGCTCACTTGGTGTCTCTGTGTCTCATTTTCGTAATTCTCCCCATATGGCCAATGTATTCATTAGAATTATATTTGTGATGGGTGGTGTCTGTGAGCGGAGGTATTTGATGTAACTCCTACTCACTGAAGGCTCAGAGGATGGTAGCATTTACTACCGATAAAGTATTAATTAAGGTATGCACACTTAATAACTGAGGTTACCTTAAATTCTGTACATATATTATTTTACCGCCTTGTGGTTGAGGAGACGTAGCTATGAAATCTTCAAAAGAACATCCTCAGTTTTAAATAAGAGTATATTATATTATTGGGAAAGTTTAGGAATTAATTTTTTTTCATCTACTTTATTGCAAAGTTTCGTGTACACTGTAAGGATTTCTTTTGATTGCTTTAGAATATTTTGTTGCACCAGAGTTAAACTTGCTGGAAATTTCACCTATAATCTGATATACTTCACTTGGTATGATAATCTCTAGTTGCATCCATGTTACTAATAGACTACAGTCTAGTACAAATAGTTTTTTATGGATATTCCCAGACTGGGAATTGAACCTGTGCCTACACAGTGACCTGAGCCACTGCAGTTGAATTCTTAATCTATTGCACCACAGCAGGAACTCCCAAATAGAACTTTTTATTTTTTTTGTCTTTAGGGCCACACCCACAGCATATGGAGGTTCCCAGGCTAGGGGTCAAATCAGAGTTACAGCTGCCGGCCTACACTACAACCACAGCAACGCTGGATTTGAGCCATGTCTGTGGACCTCCACCACAGCTCACGGCAACACTGGATCCTTAAGCCACTGAGCGAGGCCACGGGTCAAACCTGTGTCCTTATGGATACTAGTCAGGTTCACAGTCCACTGAGTCATAATGGGAACTCCTAACTTTAACATGTACTGGGGAACCAAAACATTTGCAGGACTTGCTTTATTGCAACATCCCCTTTTATCGCAGTGGTCTGGAAACAAACCTGCAGTGTCTCCACCGTCAGCTTGTAATCCATGTCATCGTGCTTTCTGTCATTAGATAAATTTAACTGAGAAGATAAAGTTAGATAAATGTAACCAATAATCACTCTTCAACTATGTAAAAGAGGAATGGAGTAGACGAGCTGAGGAATGCACTGTGGTTCTATTGAAGGGTTATGGAATGGTGTGGCATGTTCTTCCTCATCATGGTCACTCATTTTTCAGATTTCCCATGTGAACGTGCATTGCTTTTTTGATACAAAAATGTAAGCATTATTTAAAAAACCCTTCCGTGCACACCCAGGATGTATAAAGCATTGCCCCTGTGGTGGGTGTGGCTTGTAGGATTCAAGGGAAACCGGTTGCATATGAGCCCAGAATCTTCCTACTGCAGAAAGCCAACTCCCTGAGGGCTCAGATGTTGGGGCCGTGAAATAGATAGGATATGACAGCTGACATGCAATGGATAGAATATGAAAGTTGACATGCAGTGGATAGAACATGACAGCTGATCTGCAGTGGATAGAATATGACAGCTGACTTGCAGTGGATAGAATATGACAGCTGACATGCAATAGATACAACATGACAGAATTTCCTTTCTCGCCGTTCATTTACATGTCCACTGGACATGCTTAGATAATGAATATTTGCTAATTAAATCCACTCTAATTTTTTTTAGATTAGAGTTTTAGGTGTTGAGTTCAGTGGTTGAGACTTGCTTACATTTCTGTTCTGGAGACTTACCATGACCT
>PVHT021183672.1:4977064-5034710 GCA_004024745.2 Catagonus wagneri
CAGGATCCAAGCCACGTCTGTGACCTGCACCACAGCTCATGGCAACACCGGATCCTTTAGCCCACTGATCAAGGCCAGGGATTGCACCCACGTCCTCATGGATACTAATCAGGTTCATCACCATTGAGCCACGACAGGAACTCCCCCAAATAACCTTGACCAGGACTTTGGTTTCCATTAACGGATAGACTCAAAGGGAGATCAAGCCTTGAAGTCAAGCGCTGTTATCTGTTCTCTCGGTCCTTATAGTGACGATGGCATCTTAATCAGTGTACCAGGCATGGGCCATCGCCTGCTGTCATCTGAGTGTCTGTGTCTCGCCCGCTTCCTGCACTTCATGTGTTCAAATCCTAAAGCTCACGGGAGGGTGTTAGGACGTGGTGCCTTTGGGGGAGGACGAGGGTGAGGTTATTTACTTCCACTCACAGAGCACTTCTTCCAAAGTGCTGCCACCCCCTTCACATCTTCTCTGTCCCTGGTCAGAAGGAGGTCTGTTGGCTTTTCCTACAACGTTCACACTGCAAGGGAAATGACAGCCTGCCCCCTGACCAAAAGGAATGCACCTCATGCCTTGGGCTGAGGAAAGACGGAGCTTTCTGGGACGTGTCGTTCAAACGGTGTCCGCCTCCGAAAAGTCAAGAGACACCGTTGGCTGCAGAGCCATTTGCATGGGCTCCAGCAGAAGGCTGTGGTGGCCACGGACAGAAATCTATCCGGACATCCCTGTGTGTTGGTAGTTTTCCCCTTCCTCCTGTCGCAAGCCTCGGCAAGGGCTGAACAGCATGTTTTAAAGTTAATGTTGTGAACATAAAGACAACCAAGCTACCAGCTCTGAAAATAGCCTGTAAGGAATCATCTGTACCTTAAACCACTGCATGGGTTCCTCATGTATTTGATTAGATTATATAAGAGGGTAGGGAGTTCCCACCGTGGCGCAGTGGGTTAAGAATCCATAAAGAAGTGGCTCGGGTCACTGTGAAGGTGTGGGTTTGATCCCCGGCCCCGTGCAGGGAGTGAAAGCATGTGGCGTGGCCGTCACTGGCCTGTGTGGCAGCTGCAGCTCGGACTCCACCCCGGCCCAGGAACTTGCATGTGCCGCGGGCTTGGCCATTAAAAATCAGACACAGAAATGCTACAGAAATGCTCATGGAAAGGTCTCCCAATAACTGTGCCCAGGAAAAACTGGAGCTGTTCGTGTCCGTATGGAAAATTGATGAGATAACAACAGCTCTTAAAAATAAAACGTTTCCTTTAAAAATTGATTAGTGTGTGGCACGATCAATCTCCTTAAGAGAGTCACTGTTTTTTCGCCTGTAATTATTTGTGGACGAGCCACAATTCTCTAATTTTTGCCTCTGCCCAAATGGACCCATGTGCTTTCTGAGCAACGGAAGGACTAATGCATAAAAGACGACATCTCTTTAAAGCACTGTGCCTGGCGTTGTCATCGGCGTCTGTCAGAGCATGATATCTCAAGCTGGTTAAAGCATCCTCAAGCCGAACGTTCATCAGTATTGAAGAGAAAAGGAGTGTTGGTGGTTATAAAAGAGATTTTAAAAACATTGGCTTAGGCGTCTGAGAATCGGCTTGAAATAATTCACACTGAAGGGAGAAACATCATCTGAGGCTGGGGCATTTTGAGATCCATGTCCGGCTGTGAGGTTGGCGGGCGGACGCCGAAAGAGCTCACAACCTGGCTGTGTTTGGCTGGCCCATGACTCTCGAGGCTTGCAGGGTTCAGAGTTTATACATGTCTCTCCGTGGTGCCTCCCAGGTTCCAGGGCGAGGCATTTGTTTGGAAGGAAATTAAGTATTTGTTTCTGTGAAACGGCGTGATTAATAACAGCACGTTTCCCCAACATGTTCAACCGGGAGAATTACACAGGCTGCCACAAGAAGTCAAAGATCCTAAACAGTTGAATTGACAAGGTAATATAGCATCCTGGTAGTCACAGCTCAGAAGAGAGATGAGTGTTTAGCTTTGGCTTTTTGTTTTTTCTTGTTACATTTCTGGCATATGAAAGTTCCTGGACTAGGGGTCCAATCAGAGCTGCAGCCACAGGCCTACACCACAGCCCTGGCAGTGATGGATCCAAGCTGCCTATATGACTTACACCACAGCTCATGGCAACGCCGGACCCTTAACCCATTGAACAAGGCCAGGGGTCAAACCCACAACCTCACAGACACGGTGTTGTGTTCTTAAACCGCTGATCCACAATGGGAACTCTGAGCATTTCATTTTTTTATTAAAAAACATTTTTTTAAAATCTTGTTAAATATTAGCATGTAAAAGGAATCAGTTTGATTTTGAGGATGATGAAGAGCCAGAGCATAGTATGGAAATTCTGCAGATGTATTCTGGCACCTTTGAAGGAAGGATTTGCTAGATTTGATTTCTGAAGGAGTCTGCAAGAACTTGGGGTTGACCAGAAGGATAGCATATAGGCAGACATTCCTGGAGGCAGAAAAATAAGCCATGGGGTGGGGGTATAAGGAAGGACCAGAATAAGGCTTGAGGAATCATTATCAACTGACAAAAGTGGTACAGAAGATACTCTAGGTGAAAGACTTCTTAGACCCCGACTGAGCCCGAGAGAACGTTGTTAACACAAATCAGGTGTGCAGTGTTTGCTCAAGATCAGTAAGAAACACAGGTTCATACCACTTGCGATTCCAGCGCAGTTTTAAAAAATGCAAACATTCCTTATCTGATTCTCTTTATTTAGTATGAAAATGCGAGGTCCATCCGTGTTGCCGCAAATGGCATGGCTGCGTTCTTTTTCTTGGCTGAGTAGTATTCCATCGTATAGATGTACCACTACTTCATAGATAATGAAAGACAAACATAATACATCACATCACTTATATGTGGAATCTTTGAAAAAGCAAACAAATGAACATATTTGCAGAACAGAAACAGACTCACGGACTGAGAAATTTAGGGTTACCTAAGGGGACGGGTGGGGGAGGGATGGACTGGGGGTATGGGATTGGCATATATGCACTGAGATCTATGGAATGACTGGCCAGTGGGGACTCGCTGTCCAGCACAGAGAACTCCACCCCATATTACGGGCTCATCTCCCTGGGAAAAGAATCTGAGAGAGAGTGGATGTGTGTACGTGCATCACTGAGTCGCTTTGTTGTACGGCAGGAATCATCACATCCTTGGAAATCAACTCCAGTAAAAATTTAAAATAAAAACGCAAACTTTCGCTTTGGGGTCAGTTTTTACTGGTTTGCTTCTCTGTTTACCCGAATCTCCTAGTTCTAAAAAAGAGGCTCCATTTCCCTGATGTATTTTCAGAGTTCTCCAATTTTGACATGCCAGAGTCACTTACAACCAACTCCATCCAATGGGCAGTATCTTAATAAGTGTCAAACGCAAAATTTGCATTTAAAAAGAAACTTTTGTTTTTATTTCTTGCCCACTGGAAGTAAACACTTCTGGGATGAAATTCTTCCTCCATCTGAGTCTTTTTTTCCGATGCAACCACTCTAAAAAGGGGGTTTCACAGAATTTACTGTATATCAAATAGTGTCTGACTCAATTTAAAACACCGGGAACTCTACTCAATATTCTTTAATAACCTGCATGGGAAAGGAATTTGAAAAAGAATGGACAGATATCTGAATCACTTTGCTGTGCCCCTGAAACTAACACAACATTGTAAATCAACTACACTTCGATAAAATAAAAATTACAAGAAAGAGGTCAATTGAATGAAGCCAGGTTTTGTTTGTTTTTGTCTTTTTAGGGCCACACCTGTGGCATATGGAGGTTCCCAGGCTAGGGGTCCAATTGGAGCTGTAGCCGCCGGCCTTCACCACAGCCACAGCAATGCAAGGATCCAGGCCATGTCTGCAACCTACACCACAGCTCAGGGCAACACCAGATCCTTAACCCACTGAGCGAGGCCAGGGTTTGAACCTGCATCCTCTTGGTTGCTAGTCGGGTTCATTCCTGCTGAGCCACGACTGGAATTCCAGGGAAGCCAGGCTTTGGTCTTGTAGGGCTTTCCTCAGAGTTTAGACATAAGCTGGAATTTTGAAACAACTGAGCATATTTTTAGGATTTATTTCTGGAAATTGCCAAATGAATTGCTTGAGTTGTCAGGTTCTTTTTTACCACCATATGCTTCTTGTTGATATAATACTTAATGCCTTACTGAAGTTCCCATCGTGGTGCAGCGAAAATGAATCTGGCTAGGAACCACGAGGTTGTGGGTTCAATCCCTGGCCTCGCTCAGTTGTGTTGAGGATCTGACGTTGCTGTGAGCTGTGGTGCAGGTCACAGACGAGGCTCAGATCTGGCATTGCTGTGGCTCTGGTGTAGGCTGGCAGCTACAGCTCTGATTAGACACCCTAGCCTGGGAACTTCCATATGCTGCAAGTGCGGCCCCAAAAGGACAAGAAAAAAAAAAAAAAACAATGCCTTATATGGAAAACCTTTGTGAGTACAGCAGCTATTTCCTAAGATGATGACTGGTCATTTTCATAATTCCTAACACACACTTCACTCTTTAGTCAACGTGGAATCTGAATATTTGATTTTTGTGTTTGCTCAGCTACAAAGTAAATCTCCTCAGTTCTTCCCTTGGCTGTTTTAGGTTAAAAAAAAAATGATGAGAATAAAGTTGTATTGGTTTAAGCTTAAGTGGATATAATTATTTCCTAGAGGGTTATATGCACGACGTCAGTGAACGTGATTTCTCCGAATTCCAGTTTTGCACTTTTTAAATCACTGGACCGTAGGAATTACCTGTTCCACAAAAACTGGAACACAGCATGGAAATAAAGACTGTATTCTGTGTTCTTTTTTAGGTTTTCCCGAGTATTAAGACAATGCTTATAACATTTGAGTTTTTCACATATTCTATGATACTCATTATAAACAACCACATATTTATAACTGAAGTATAGTCGATTGACAATGTTGAGTTTCAGGTGTACAGAAGCTGAATACTTTCAGTGTGTAACTGAATACATATATATAATTTTTCATATTCTTTTCCATGATGGTTTACTACAGAAAACTGAATAGAGTTCCTGTGCTTTGCAGTAGGACCTTGTTGTTTATTTTATAAATAGTAGTGTCTATACGTTAATCCCAAATTCCTACTATATTCCTCCCTCCCCATCCCCTTTGGTACCATAAGTTTGTATTCTGTGTCTCTTTTGTAAGTTCATTTGTCTGGTTGTTTTTTTTTTTTAGATTCCACCTATAACTGATATCATATGGTATTTGTCTTTGTCTCACTCCACCTGTAATGAGAATCTCTAGGTCCATCCACGTTGTTGCAAATTGCACTATTTCATTCTTTTTTATGGCTGCATAATATTCCATTGCATATATGTACCACATCTGCTTAATCCATGCATCTGTCAATGGGCATTTAGGTTGTTTCCATGTCTTGGCTATAAATAGTACTGTTTTGAACATAGGGGTGCACGTGTCTTTTGAAATTAGTGTATTCTCTGGATATATGCCCAGGAGTGGGATTGCTGGATCATATGGCAACTCTGTTTTTAGATTTTTAAGGAAACTCTATACTGTTCTCTATAATGGCTTCACAAATTTATATTCCCACCAACAGAGAAAAAGTTTTCCCTTTTCTCCATATCCTCGCCAGCATTTTGCTGATGTCCATTCTGACTGGTGTGAGATGGTAATTCACTGTAGTTTTAATTTGCATTTCTGTAATAATTAGCAGTAGTGAGCATCTTTTCATGTACCTGTTGGCTATCTGTATGTCTTTGGAGTGATATCTATATAGATCTTCTGCCCATTTTTTGATTGGACTGTTTTTTGTTGTTCTTGTGTTGTATGAGCTCTCTGTATATTTTAGAAATCACGCCCTTGTCTGTTGCACTGTTTGCAAATATTTTCTCCCACGCCACAGGTTGTCTTTTTGTTTTGTTGGTGGGTTCCTTCTCTGCGCAGATGGTTATAAGTTTGATTAGTTTCCATCTGTTTATTTTTTTCCCTATATCCTTGGGAGACTGATCTAAGAAAACATTGCTAGGATTTATGTCAGAGTACTTTGCCTGTCTTCTCTTCTAGGAGTTGTATTATGTCATGTCTTATATCTAAGTCTTTAGGTCATTTCGAGTTTGTTTTTGGGTGCGGGACAAGGACAGGCTTCTTCTAAAGCTGAGGTTCTTGCCAAACAGAGTCATTCATTTTGCTGGTCTCACCTTGAATACGATTTTTTTTAAATATCGGTATTTTGTAAGTATAAATATTTATAAACAGAAATGTTACATTTATGTAGAGTATAAATAATCAGCAGAAACAAGAAATGGAAAAAGCTGTCGGGGGGTGGGCTGTGAGGTCGGTGCAGACAGTGAGTTTCGTGCCCAATGGTGCATTTGTTATTCAAGGATGGAGGTTTAGGACCTTGGACAGAAATGATGCCCCCCCCCCCAAAAAAAAATGTCCTTGAGGATTTGAGACGGAGTCCTTGGCCTCATCCTTTTTGAATTGTGACCGTCGTGAGGAGCTTGGCTGAGTAATGTGAAACGGACCACCCTGAGAATGATGCCTGCGTGTGCTGGCACACGAAGGGTGGTCTCAGCTAATAAAAAACCAGGACACTGTAAATCAACGATAATGGAAATAAAGAAATCAGTAAATAAATAAAGCTGTGATAAATAATAAAAAAAATTATTTTCACCTTGGGGAGGTTCAGGCGCTTTCAGATCTGAGGAAGAGGAGAAGGTCAGGCAGGGTCTTTTGAAATAAGGGTTTTGCAGATTTAGATTCTTTCTCCTGCTGTCCCCAGGAGATGGTGACCCTCTCCTGGATAGAACTGATGTTTCCCATTCTCCATGCTGAGGATCCTACACACGCTAGCACTGGAAAAGCCTGAAGAAAGTAAACTATCCTAACAAAGCCGTTAGGACTTGAAAAATCCCAATTTAACTTCGATGCTAAGTTTTCGTTCGTCATCTGGAAAGGAGCAGGTTGGGGAGTTCCCGCTGTGGCTCAGCGGGTTAAGGACCTGACATAGGGTCTGTGAGGATGCGGCTCTGATCCCTGGCCTCGCTCGGTGGGTTCAGGATCCGACTCTGCCACAAGCTGAGGCGTAGGTTGCAGGTGCAGCTCGGATCTGGCGTGGCTCCGGCTGTGGTGCGGACCTGCTCCAGTTCGACACCCAGCCTGGAAACTTCCCTAGGACGCAAGCGCGACCCTAAAACGAAATGGTAACATTTAAAAAGGGGGAAATGAGCAGGTGGTGAGGGGAGCTTGTCAGCCCAATAGGCTGCATTCAAAGCCCCTCTCCGTCTTGGAACACCAGGTATGAAGGCGTAAGTTGCAGCTCCCTCTTCCTGAAAAATGTGATTTTATTTCCAACCAAAGACTCTTTCCTCAGGGTCATGTCTTGAGACCCAGCTGAACAGCCTCAGACTCATCATCCAACCTTGGGCTTTGTGCAGTCCTGTGATGAAATTCTACAGCCGGTCCCTGGACACCCACGGAGAACGTGCAGTGTCTGAGGCACGTGGGTGCTGCTTTAGGGAGAGGCTCACGACTTCAGTCAGATGCTCGGAGCGTCTGTCGACCCCCTAGATATTCATAACCACCTGCCCTTCCTCAGAGCCTGTTCTTTCCTTGTATCTAAAGTGATGGAGGGAGGGAATTCCCATTGAAGCGCAGCGAAAACGAATCTGACTAGTATCCGTGAGGACATGGGTTCGATCCCTGGCCTCGCTCAGTGGGTTAAGGATCTGGCATTGCCGTGAGCTATGCTGTAGGTTGCAGATGCGGCTCGGATCCCACGCTGCTGTGGCTGTGGTAGAGGCTGGCAGCTGTAGCTCCGATTCGACCCCGTAGCCTGGGAACTTCCATGTGCTGCAAGTGCAGCCCTGAAAAGCCAAAAAAAAAAAAAAGAAGAAAATGTTGGAGTGAGAATCATTGGCCATAAGGGCGTTTTTTGCTGTGTCATCGGGCACAGCTATGAATTTTAAAGCCCGTCTCTGCTGTCCCTTCTCTCGGGACCCTATCTTAGTCCCGGCTTTTAACGTCTCCACGGGGAAATAAATCATTCTGACCCCCAAACGGATCACCCCTGGGACAGAATTCCATTTCTCAGGGCCCACAGAGTCAAGGTTCTGCTTGAAGACTGTGTCAGAAGCCACGGTTTATGTATCACAGACAACCGCTGCTCGGAGGTAATAGAAACGACTGCATAAGCCCCAGGAACCCGACCCTGCCCTCTGCCCGCACGTGCTGTCACGTCCGGGCTTGTGGCCACAGGGCTGTTGTATTCAAAGAATCAACAATCCGCAGATGTTTCCACGATCAGCATAACAGTTTCCCAAAGCAGGCGGTGCGGCACATTTTTGCCCTGCTGTTTCTTTTCCCCCACTTTAAATGAGTGTTTGTTCTGTCCCAAGCCCTCTTGAGGCTCAGCGTCCTCACCTGGCTGTGAAAAGCGGAGGCCAGCCTTTCCATCTTTGGGGCCAGAAAGAAATAACATCCAGACCCGCAGGCTAAGAGGAGTGCCTGCGACGCGGATGAGAATGGATGGCAAGAAGTGCCCATGGGACGTTCAGGACAGCGGCAGGACAAAATAAAGCATGACTAGGAGCGGGCCGGCAATGACAGCAGTGACCAACAAGCACACACTTCGTGGCAGCAAGAGAACCGAGTCCGAATAAACTTAAAATCCACTGGCACTATTTCTTGCCTTCAGAAATTACATCGAAGCGAGTTCCCAGTGTGGTGCCGTGGAAACGCATCTGTCCAATATCCACGAGGATGCGGGTTCAATCCCTGGCCTCGCACAGTGGGTTAAGGAGCCAGCGTTGCTGTGAGCTGTGGTGTAGGTCACAGAACTGGCTTGGATCTGGTGTGGCTGTGGCTGTGATGTAGGCCAGCAGCTGTAGCTCCAATCTGACTCCTAGCCTGCACTCGGTCTTTGCCTGGACCGTGTAGCCATGTTGCAACGAGCATAGAGAGAGTGTTTCTCCTAAATGAGGAAACCACAACCAAACACAAAAGAAGCCTCCCCAGACTTGTGAATTAAGAGATGCTCTCCAAAAAACTGATACGTGCTGCTGCTGCTGTGTGGGTTTTTTTTTAATATGTGAAGAAAACTGGGAACATTGACAAGAGATGACGTTCCGACCAGAAAGCGTTCCCCCTGCATGCAGGGCCAACACAGACATTCAACAAATGAGCAGAAAGCACCCCCAGCAGTTCCCATTGGGGCTCAGTGGCTTAAGAGCCCAACTAGTACCCATGAGGATGTGGGTTCGATCCCTGGCCTCACTCAGTGGGTTATGGACCTGGAGTTGCTGCAAACTGAGGTGTAGGTTGCAGATGCAGCTCGGGTCCGGTGTGGCTGTGGCTTGGGCTGCAGCTGCAGCTGCAGTCGGACCCCTAGCCTGGGAACTTCCCTATGCCACGGGTGCTGCTGTGGAAAGACCAAGAAAGCGAGCACCTCCGTGTGTGTGGCATTCTAGAACATGTTTCCAGGAAGTCCCAAGGGAGAGAACAGGGTGGCGAGGCAGTGGGTGACACAGGCCGGTTCGGACGCTTCCTCACCCCTGATGCGGGCAGTCTGCCTTATGAGCCAGTGAGCACAGGAGGTCACCTCCCACTCGCGGACGCCCGTCCCCATGCGACACAGACCACCAGCATCCTCGGCACCTGCAGCTGACACAGAACAGGGCGAGGTGCAGGTAGAGGCTGGACTTGGGGCCAGAGCAGGTGACAGATGGGCTGTCTGAGTTGGCAAGCACATTTCATTCATCCCGCAAACTGGATTTTTAAACATATCGAACCCGGAAGGACTTTCAACCCAACACACGTCACCGGGTCCTCCATCCACCCTCACCTGCCGTAGGATTAGCCTTGGCTCTCAGGGAATTTTAATTTCCAGCGCCTGCGATGAATCGGGCACTGTGACGCCCGGTGACTGTGTACATCTGGGTTGGCTTAGTGGGGAGCCAGCAGGACAGCAAAGCAGCGTCCAGTTAAATAGCGGCATCTTGTGATTTCTGTGTTTAATAGACTTAGTTCATGTCTGGGTCAGCCTCAGCTCTACAGGCCACCTGGTTAGTTGTCCTTTTTTTTTTTTAAAATAAGACAACTGAGTGATTTAAAATCCAGTTTTCTTCCTTGGGGCTTCATCTGTTTATCCTTCATTTCGAAATGGACAACAGGCGAGCACAAACGACCGGTTCTACACTGAGCATATCGAGCCCGCTCGTGAGCAGGGCCCCTCAACAAAGATAAGGAAAAGCAGAATTTGTTATGAGCCTGAAATAAATTTTCATTAACAAGGATGTTTCATCCGGCAGGCGGGTTTCGATGTGAGATGGTTTATCTTGAACATTGTTCAGACGCGCTGCCGCGAGCATGACAAATTTAATGCGACGTTATTAAACTTTCTTCTTTGCAAGTAGTGACAGCATTAAGACGGGCCCTGATCCTCACCATCCGTTAAAAAGACAGGTCGGGGGGAACCGTCTGCCTTTGGAAAATGTGGAATTTGAGACGGTTTTATTACCGAAAGAACGTTGCTGGTGGCCACCGCGGAAGTGAGTGATCTTGGCCTAAGAAAAGGGTTAAGATGTCACATCGTAGCCGGGGAAAGTCAGCCACGTTCTTTGAGCAATTTCACGTTAGGCGTGGAGGTTGACATTCTCGGGGGCTTCTGAGTTTCTGTTAAAACATAAATGAGAGGAGTTGGGGATGAAAGTGTGGTGTGTGTGTCTGTGTGTGGGTGCTCCGTTTTAAAAAGAAATATCGTAGGCGTTCCCCATGGTGGCTCAGCCGGCTAAGAACCCAACATAGTGGCCGTGAGGGTGTGTGCAGGGTTTGGTCCCTCGCCTCGCTCAGTGCGTTAAATATCTGCCGTTGTCACAAGGTGCTGAGTAGGTCGCAGACGTGGCTCAGATCCAGTGTGGCCGTGGCATAGGCTGGCAGGTGCAGCTCTGATTCAGCTCTTAGCCTGGGGACTTCCATATGCCACTGGTGCAGCCCCCCCTCAGAGGACTCAGGATGGAGGAAAATGGGAGATAAGGTGCAAATGCAAGGAGTGATTTCAGTGAGAGCCCAGACTCTGGTATCCTCCCATACACGGAAAAGCACGAAATCCATTTAGTTGTCATGTCTGGTTTTCTTTATTTAGCAGTGATCTTTAGATGTTCTGAGTACCTGGTTCTTGTTGCAAAAACTCCTGTATATCCTGGGTCCCGTCTTGCCTCTTGGAAGCCTCCCGCAGAGCTACCGAGATTCTGTCTTCAGGGCTTAAGTCCTCGCTGTGTCTGCCTTTCTAGGTTGTGCATTTTTCATCAAAGAAATGAAAAGTGAGTAACCCCAGAAACCTGGGACTAAGTGACGTTCCACAGCAAAGGGAATTTGCCAGTGTCATTAAGTTCAGGAGTCTTAGCTGGGGGGAGAGTCCTGGATTACTGAGGTGTGTCCAGTTGAATCCCATGAGACCTTAAAAGCAGAGAACCATCTTAGTTTAGAGGGTAGAGAAAGTATGGCAGGGGGGAAAAGTCAGAGCATCAGAGAGACTGAACCGGCCTCTTCTGGAGATGGTCCATGTATACAATGGAATACTACGCAGCCATAAAAAAGGACAAAACCATGCCCTTTGCTGCAACATGGATGCAACTAGAGTTTCTCACACTAAATGAAGTGAGTCAGACAGAGAAAGACAAATACCATATGACATCACTTCTATGCGGAATCTAAAATAGGGCACAAATGAAGCTATGTGCAGCACAGAAACAGACTCACAGACACAGAGAACAGACTTGTGCTTGCCGAGGGGGAGGGGGAGGGAGTGGGAGGGACGGGGAGTTTGGGGTTCGTAGATGCAAACTAGGACACTGAGAATGGATAAGCAATGAGGTCCTCCTGTGCAGGCCAGGGAACTCCTACCAGTCTCTTGGGTTAGACCATGATGGAAGATAATACAAGAGAGGGAATGTGTATATATATATATATGTGTGTGTGTGTGTGTGTGTGTGTGTGTGTGTGTATGACTGAGTCATTTTGCTATACAGCAGACATAGGCACAACACTGTAAATCAACTATAATAAAAATAGAGCACCTCTAGACCCCTATTGTTTTCCTACCACATATCCCAGTTCTTGTCCACAGTGAGATTTCTCGAGGGTCTCTGCGAAATGGCTTTTGCCTCCTCGCACACCTCTCCAGAAGCAGCCCAGTGCATTCAAGCTCCTGCCAGCACCCCAAAAATAGCAGTCCCTGTGTCTGTCTTGGTCTGCAAAGACATTTGTGGACCACACCCCAGGAGGTGTTGTTTCTTAGAAACACCCCTGCCAGCTGGCCATCCATCCCCCACCTACGCTCATCATCCTTGCCCTCTCTTGGCAGGGAGTTCACCTCCCTGCTCCGTCTGTCCTTCACCTATATACTGGCTCTCCTTAGCTCCTCCTTCTCTACTCGGCTCTGAATATGGGGGGGGATTCTACTGGCTAGATTTGTGAGCTCTCTTTCATCCTGCTACTCTTTCTCTTGTTCGCTACATCTGTACTTATGCTTAAAATTTTTTTTTGAACTAGAGTTGGTTTACAATGTTGACTTCAGGTGTACAGCCTAGTGACTCGGTGCCCATATACACACAGTTTTTTTAAGCGTCTTTTCCATTCTAGGTTATTACAAGCTACTGGATATAGTTCCCTGTGCTGTACAGTAGGTCCTTGTAGTTGATCTATTTTATAGATAGTACTATGTATCCAAACTCGTAATTTATCCCTTTCCCCTTTGGTAAGCACAAGTTTGCTTCCTATGTCTGTGAGTCTGTTTCTGTTTTGTAAATATGTTCATTTGTATCGTTGTGTTTGATTCCACATATAAATGTCATACGATGTTTGTCTTTCTCTGTCTGACTTCACTGAGTAAGATCATGTCTAGGTGCATCCCTCTTGCCGCCAATGGCATGATTTCATTCTTTTTTATGGCTGAGTAGTATTCCACTGTATATATGTACCACATCTCCTTTATCCATTCCTCTATGGATGGACACTTAGGTTGCTTCCATGTGGGAGAAGAGGGATAAATTAGCAGTTTTAATCTGAATTGTAACGATTCATATGCAAGTAAGTTAATTGGTATCTTTTTTTTTTTTCTTAGATTCCACATGTGATATATATTTGTGTTTCTCTGTCTGGCTTAGTTCACTTAATATGATCATCTCTAGTTGTTTCCATATTGCTGCAAATGGTATGATTTCATTCTTCTTTATGGCTGAATAGTATTCCATTGTGTAGATATACCACATCTTCTTGATCCATTCCTCTGTGGATGGACACTTAGATTACTTCCATGTCTTGGCTATTATGTCTGCTCTCATTCTTATATCGCATTTCTACATTAGTTGATGTCTCATTAATTATACCCAAGGGCCTGTTTTCCATCTGTACTCTCATTTTGTAAAACCAGTCCACTTGATGGTCTCCCCCATTTGATCATCTCGTAAAATCTCAGATGTACCAAGCCCAGGATAAAACTTACATTGTTTTTCTCTCCAAGGTGGAAAGAGAACGAGTGGGGGTGGGGGAAGGAAAATCAGAAGAAAGGCAGAGACATGAGAAGAGAGAAGAGAAGGCACATCAGGGTTCGTTGCTGACCTGTGGAGACATCCTAGGGCCACCTTCTCCCAGGGGACTTCCCAGCTGGCTTTCGTTGAAGCCTCTTTGTTCTTATTTCTTTTTCCCCTACTTGGAACTCCCACAACCTCCACAGCTTGAATTACCACCTCCAGAGAGGTGACTCCCATATCTGATATTTGCAGCTTGCCCCAGGTTTCCATTTCCAAAGGTCTCTCAGATGGTTCCAGCCAGCTGTCCCCCAGCACCCCAATTCCATGGAGTCTCAAAACCTGTGAATCACCCTAATCTCCAACCCCAACTCCTCCTCCCAGATCTTCTTTTTTTCTGTCCCCACCCACAGGCATGTCGATGTTGCCTGGCCAGGGATAGAACCCCTGCCACAGCAGTGACTATGCTGGATCCTTAACCCGCTGTACCTCCAGGGAACTCTTCTTTTAAAGTCTCATCATTTTTACACTCGGTTGAATCCTCTGAGCTGACTTTGGTCCACTGATCTTCCTCACTGTCCTCATTGCATCTTTGACTGAACAACATTTTGCTTTTCCAACTCTTGTCCTTCTCTTGGATTGTAGCCTCTCCCCAGCATTGACTATGTTCTCAGCAGCATCCTCAAAGGAATCGTGAAGTCCCTGCATCCTTTTTGGTCATCTGGACTCATCATCTATTTTTATCCTAGTTGTCTGCTGCTTTATTTAATAGCCCCATCACCAATATCTTTCCTTCCTCAGTGTAACCAAAACTGAACCGCCATTCTTGGTGTTGCCTTCTCCCCCACCCTCCTCTTCTGGTCTCTCTTCTCTCCTGCTGGTTTCTCACTTGTCCACACTCCTTCCTTCTGCTCTGCTCCTCTTTCTCCTTCTACGCCCACCTCCTCCATCCACATTCCTCTTCCTCTACTCTCTTCTCATCCCCTCTCCTATGTCCTCTCTGTCTCCCCATCTTCATCATCTTCACCTCATCCACCTCCTCATCCTCTGCTTCTTCTTTACCTGAACCATCTCCTCCTCTTTCTCATCTTCCTCCTCCTCCATCACTGTTCTCATTTCCAAGACACACTGTGATTTCTTGGGCATTGGGCCTCTCCTCTCTTTTCCTCCTGGACCTTCCAAGACAGATCTCATTATTCTTTGCCAACAAGGACACAGTGGACCCCTGAGATAAGATAACTCTTTGAAGCTCAGAGCAGATTTTCAGCCCCGACCTGGGCACCCCAAATGTCTGCCTCTAGTCTTGGTTATTCCTCCCAGAAGTGTTAGCGGCTGCATCCTCTCTCATTTTAAAACACTTTGGAGATGTAACTCGAGAACATACCCACCCCTGCCTCATCAACCCTTCTCAGAAAAATTCCTCAATTTATTCATACTCGACTTTGTTTCTGCTCCTTTATTCTCGAGTCCACGTCTGTCAGACCACAGTCCCCAAGACTCCACAGTCATTTTGGACAGTTTTTCCAACGATCTTAGGATGGCCACACCTATCTGCCATCACTGTCGTCTTTGTCAGCATCAGTGGATCCTATTTCCCACCAATCTCACCAGCAACCCTCCATCCACCTCATTTGCTTTTTAATCTTTATTTTTTAAAATGACTTCCTCTTTGTGCTGCTGGCACCCCTCAGAACAAACGTCTCTTTCCTTCCAGTGAACACGGATAGAAATTGCGTATGATGGATGCCCCATAGCTGGCTCATTCTTTAATGAATGTTTTGTCTTGTCCACTGAATTGTTATTCTCTTAAGGGACCACAGCTTATGAGGTCTGCTCTTCCTGACATTTTCTAGCATATTGAAGCCTCTTACTAAATAGTTGTTAACTGAATAAAAGAGAATGAATTGTGTCATTTCTGAACCATGTTAATTCGAACTTCTCCGTGGAGCTTAATAAAATTCACAATAGGATGGGTTGTCATTTTCATGGTTAGTTTTTATCTTGAAGATAATAACAGTAGCTGCATAATTCAGATTCCGCTGAACAGTCATCTTTTCTTTTCCCCATCGTTTCTCGTGTTATTTAAGTTTCTCTAATGAGTTTGAAAATTCCATTTCAGGCTGCAAATGAAAAATTTAATCATTGCTTTTCAGCTTAGAGAGTTTCTTAACAGATGTCCTCAGTTCACTCTGTATAAAGGCAGTCTTTTTGATATTCTGATGCTGTGAGTTAGCACTTTCTTATACTCATTTCATTTATACCCATTTCTGATCAGGAAATTGACAATACCTCAGATGTATTGTGATTCTGTCTTCCACCTTACCCCAAACCTAGAGTTAAACTTTTTTTTTTTTTTTTGCTTTTTAGGGCTGCACCTGTGGCATATGGAAGTTTCCAGCCTAGGGGTCAAATCTGTGCTGCAGGTGTCAACCTACACAACAGCCACAACACTGGATCTGAACCGTATCTGCAACCTACATCATAGCTCACATCAACGCCAGATCCTTAACCCACTGAGCGAGGCTGGGGATCAAACCCGTATCCTCATGGACACTAGTCAGGTTCATCACTGCTGAGCCACAACAGGAAGGCTCGAAACTCAAAATATTTTAACCTGCTACTTCAGGTCTTTTATATATGGGTAAAAAAAATCTCAATTTTTTTTTAAACTTACAAGCACTTTATTTTTTCTTCATCTTTTACAAGACTTTAAAAAAAGTTTAATTCAAGTACAGTTGATTTACAGTGTTGTGTTAGTTTCAGGCATACAGCAAAGTGATTCAGTTCCAAAAATATAGGAGTTCCTGTTGCAGCTCTATGGTAACAAACCTGCAGAGTATCCATGAGGAGGCAGGTTCAATCTCTGGCCTTCTACAGTGGATCAAAGATCTGGTGTTGCCGTGGGCTGTGGTGTAGGTTGCCGATGTGACTTGGATCCAGTGTTGCTGTGGCTGTGGTGTAGGCTGGCAGCTGCAGCTCTGATTTAACCCCTAGCCTGGGAACCTCCATATGCCTCAAGTGCAGCCCTTAAATATATATTTATATATAAATATATATATTATATATAAATACATGTATATATTATATATATGTATTCTTTTTAGAATCTTTTCCCTTATAGGTTAATATACTGAATATAGTTCACTGTGCTAGACAGTAGGTATTTATTTATAGTACTGTGTATCTGATAATTTTATTTATAGTAGTATCTGCTAATTTTATTTGTAGTAGTGTGTACCTGCTAATCCCAAACTCCTAATTTATCCTCTTCCCACTTTCCACCTTGATAGCCATACATTTACTCTTTATGTCTGCGAGGCTGTTTCTGTTGGGTAAACGTCTCCTTTGGGTCCCATTTTAGATCCCACGTGTATGATATTACATGGTGTTTGTCTCTCACTGATTTCACTTAGTATGACCATCAGTACGTCCATCCCTGTTGCTGCTAATGGCATCATTTCATCCTTTTTCATGGCTGAGTAATATTCCATTGTGTATGTGTACACATCCTCTGTCGATGGATGTTTTGGTTGTTTCCATGTCTTGGCTATTGTGAATAGTGCTGCAGTGAGCATAGGGATGCGTGGATCTTTTCAAAGTATGGTTTTCTGTGGGATTTTTCAGTGGGATTGCTGAATCACATGGCAACCTATCAGAGCGTACGTAAGATCACCAAGGATTGTGACTCATTCTTGAGGCAAATGGTGAAATATTACAAATTGCATGTAAGTGATATAAGGCATTTGTCTTTCTCTGACTGACTTCACTTAGTATGAGAGTCTCTAGGTCCATCCTTGTTGCTGCCAGTGGCATGATTTCATTCTTTATGACTAAAGTAATACTCCATTGTATATTTATATGGACCACATCTTTAGCCACTCCTCTGTTGATGGACATGTAGGTTGCTTCCATGTCTTGGCTACTGTACAGAGTGCTGCTATGAACACTGGGGTATGTTTATGTTTTCAAATTATACTTTTCTCTGGGTGGTTGCCCAGGAGTGAGATTGCTGGATCATATGGCAACTCTTTTTTTATTTGTTGGCAGAACCTCCATAATGTTTTCCATAGTGGCAGCACCAGTTTATACTCCCAGCAACAGTTAAAACACATTTTTTTTTTTTTTACCAATAAAAAAGAATGAGTAAGAGATAGAAAACTGGAGAGTTCCCTTTGTGGCTCAGCAGAAAACGAACCCGACTAGTATGCTTGAAGATGCAGGTTCGATCCCTGGTCTCGCTCTGTGGGTTAAGAATCCCATGTTGCCGTGAGCTGTGGTGTAGGTCACAGATATGGCTTGAATCTGGCATTGCTGTGGCTGTGGTATAGGCTGGCAGCTACAGCTCTGATTCAACCCCTAGCCTGGGAACCTCCATATGCCCTGGGCGTGGCCCTAAAAAGGAGGGGGGGGCAGAAAACTGGAATGAAAAAAAAAAATGTGTCAGGAGTTCCCTGGTAGCAGAGCTGGTTACAGATCCATCACTGGTGCTGCTGCGGCTCAGGTTCGATCCCTGGCCTGGGAACTTCTGCATGCCATGGGCACAGACAAATAAAAAGAAAAGAAAGTGTGGCAATGTTCACTTCTGAAGAGTAGATGGATATCTGAAGTTAGCAAGTTTGAGACCTCATATCCATTTACTTTTGTAAAATGGGAACATTTGCACACTTAAAAAAAAAAAGGCAAAATTACAGTAATCCAGACAATATGGTACTGACACAAAAAGCAGAAATATCAGTGGGACAGGATGGAAAGTCCACAAATAAACCCATCCACTTACAGTCAGTTAACCTGCAACAAAGTAGCTGAAGTCAGTTTCAAGACATACCGTTGCTATCTTCACTCCCTTCCAGTATTTTCTAATTTAAATAGCTAGGCCTGTCGTTGGTCCACTGGTTACTGCAGAGCAAGGTGATTCCTTTTCAGACTTTCCTTTTTTCTTTTTAAGACCGCAGCAGCAGCATGTGGACGTTCCCAGGCTAGGGGTCGAATCGGAGCCGCAGCTGCCAGTCTACACCAGAGCCACAGCAACGCGGGATCCAAACTGCATGTGTGACCTACACTGCAGCTTGTGCGAATGCTGGATCCTAAACCCACTGAGCGTGGCCGGGGATCGAACCCACCTCCTCATGGACTCTGTGTAGGGTTCTTTACCAGCTGAGCCACAGTGGGAGCTCCAATGCATGACTATTTGAGAGCTGTGATTACCCAGACACGGGGGTAATTAATTGCCAGTCACGTCTCACTGTGAACACTGACAAATTCAAGAAGAGGAAAGCTCATAGACACAATGGCTATTTTATTTTATTTTATTTTTTTCTTGATGGATTTTATTTCAAGTATAGGTGTACATAAATCATCACAAGTCAGTTTGACAGATTTTGTATCCCAAACCCACAGTGCATCCCCCTACCCCCCAGATTGTCTTATTTGAAAAACCAAGGTTTTCCAAAGTCTGTGAGTCATTGTCTGTTCTGCGAAGAGGTTCATTATGTCTTTTTAGTTTCCACATGTAAGCGGTAGCATTGGGTGTTGCTGTCTAATTGTCTGACTGGTTTCACTTCGCATGATAATTTCTAGGTCCATCCATGTTGCTATAAATGTTATTTCGTTCCTTTTAATGGCTGAGTAATATTCCATTGTGTGTATGTACCACATCTTCCCTATCCACTCCTCTGTCGATGGGCATTTAGGTTGTTTCCATGACCTGGCTATTGCGTAGAGTGCTGCAATGAACACTGGAGTACATGTGTCTTTTCGGGTCATGGTTTCCTCTGGATAGATGCCCAGGAGTGGGATTGCTGGATCAGATGGCAATTCTGTTTTGAGTTTTCTGAGGAATCTCCATACTGTTTTCCACAGTGGTTGCACCAATTTGCATTCCCACCAGCAGTGCAATAGGGAGCCTTTTTCTCCACACCCTCTCTAGCGCTTATTGTGGGGCTTCCCACCCGGGAGGTATGGGGCTGCTTCTATCGCGTAATCACCCCTCCTACCTCTTGATGTGGTCTCCTGTTTGTCTTCTGGAACAGAATATCTTTTTTGGAAGTTTACAGTCCATTTGGTTGAAGGTTGCTCAGCGTTTGGTTGTAGTTTTGCTGTTTTTTGGGAGAGAAGTTGAGCTCCAGTCCCATTATTCCACCATCTAAATCCAATCTCTGAATCTTCACCACAATGTCTATTTTATAGCTATTTATACTTTTATTCTAACATACAGCAAATTTTAATGCATGTTCTATTATGATTCAGACCCAGTATGCATTCCAAAACGCATCCTAAATGGAAAAGGAGGGCTGTGGCTCAATGGTAATGAAATCAATTAGGATCCATGAGGATGTGGGTTTGATCCCTGGCCTCGCTCAGTGGGTTAAGGATCCAGCGTTGCCGTGAACTGTGGTGTGGGTCACAGTTGCAGCTCAGATCCCGCATTGCTGTGGCTGTGGTGTGGGCTGGTAGTTACGGCTCCTGTGGGACCCCTAGCCTGGGAACCTCCATGTGCTGCCGCTGTGGCCCTAATGAAATACAAATAACTAAATTAATTAAAAATAAAATAAAATAGCAATGCCGCAAAAGGTGTACAGCCAGCACTGGCCATGAAAATACACTGACCATGAACACTTCTTATTCGATTCTCCTCTGCGGAGCAGCACATCAACAGCTTGTTGGGGATTAGATAAGGGAGCTGTCCTAACAGATGCTGTTAAAATTCTGCATTCTGATGCATGTGCCGTTTGAGGTAAAGCCCATTCTTTTTCTACGGAGGGGGACAATCTTCCTTTGATTTGTTCAGAGACATCGACTGACAGCGGCCACAAGATGAGTTCATGAAACCGTAAGCAAGTTACTGGAAGCTGGTTTGCATTTATTCTGGAGTGGAGGAGGCCCAGGGCATCTTCACGGACTAACTTGGAAGTACATTCAGGTCGGCTTTCGGTGAAGGGGTCAGAGGGTCTCTAAATGCAATCTCCAATCGTCAGATTGCTTGAGTGTCTTTAATACAAACGCCCCCAAGGAGTTTCTGTGGTGGCTCAGCAGGTTAACAACCCGACAAATATCCACGAGGATGCACGTTCCATCCCTGGCCTTGCTCGGTGGGTTAAGGATCCGGTGTTGCCGCCAGCTAAGGGCACAGGTCACAGATAGGATGTGGCTGTGGCTGTGGCTGTGGCATAGGTCAGCAGCTCCAATTCGACCCCTAGCCAGGGAACCTCCATATGCTGCAGGTGCCGCCCTAAAAAGGCCAAAAAAAAGAGTTATTTTTGTTGATTTTCACAGGCAAACGTGAAGCCAAGTCAATTTGCCATTTCTCCTTGTATTTTACTTTTTAAAATTATAGTTGATGTACAGTGCCGTGCCAGTTTCTGCTGTGCAGCACAGTGTCCCATCACACGTATACACACATTCTTTTTTTCTCATATAATCTTCCATCCTGGTCTATCCCAGGAGATTGGACAGAGTTCCCTGTGCTGGACAGCAGGGCCTCACTGCTTATCCATTCTCAGTGTCTTAGTTTGCATCTACTGACCCCCAACTCCCCGTCCCTCCCACTCCCTCCCCCTCCCCCTCGGCAACCACAAGTCTGTTCTCCACGTCTGTGAGTCTGTTTCTGTTCTGCAGACAGGTTCATTTGTGCCCTATTTTAGATTCTGCCTAGAGGGGATCTCATATGGTGTTTGTCTTTCTCTTTCTGACTTACTTCATTTAAGAATCCCTTTTTCCTTATTTTAAATGAAATCACTCTTTTTTTTGGTCTCTTTGCCTTATCTAGGGCCGCACCCGTGGCATATGGAGGTTCCCAGGCTAGGGGTCTAACAGGAGCTGTAGCTGCCGGCCTTCGCCACAGCCACAGCCACAGCAACGCGGGATCCGAGCCGCGTCTGCAACCTTCACCACAGCTCATGGCAACTCCGGATCCTTAACCCACCGAGCAAGGCCCAGGATTGAACCCTCAACCTCATGGTTCCTAGTCGGATTCGTTAACCACTGAGCCACGACGGGAACTCCAAATCACTGTCTCTTAATGTCCATTTCTGACAGGGAGGCACCAGAGGAAAGGAAACCATTCAGTGAGTTTAGTGGAGACTGACAAATTAACACGCCGTGCTCCAGACTGCATTTCTTCTCTCCGTGTTTGTTCTGTAGGATGGGTAAGTGGCAAAGAAAACCCTATTCTTTATTATTTAGATATTTAGTTAGTGGCCTTCCCTGTGGCGCATCAGGTTAATGATCCGGCATTGTCGCTGCTGTGGCCGAGAGCTCCATCCCCGGCCCGGGAAGCCATGCACGCCGTAGGTGCAGCCAACAAAAAAGTCAATTACTTAGCAACACACACACATAGATTGAACTTTTCAAATTCATCTCGGCACCCACGATGAAAGTTTGTGAAGAGACACCTGAGAATTACGACAGACAGGAAAATCAGGCGATTTGAAAAAAAGGGCATGGATTTTTCCTCTTAGCCATTTACACTGTGAGGACCATCTTGGAAGCACAACATCTCCAAATTTACAGGACTACAGGGAGGTTCTAAGGTCAACCAGCTCCCTCATTTCTAGCAAACGGTAAAAGTTTTCAACGAAACGACCCTACTTCGTGGGAGAAGTGTCACAAGGGGTCGAGCAATTTACCTTGATGGCACCATAACCAAAATTCAAAGTCCCTTCGAGTCATGGGAAACTCAGTGAAAAGCACTGGGAGCCTAGGAAAGAGGTTTCCTGGCTCTTCCGACTGTGTTCGTATGGTCCCTTGATTGGAAGACCGCTAATTAAATAGGTACAGGGCAATTTCGTCACCCGAAAGCATCATTTCAGTATAGGGGAGCAGCTGCAGCACAATGATATGAAAGGAAAAGATCAAGTTTAAAGAAGTATATATTTTTCGGTCTAAAATTTCGATGAGTCACCAAGATTTTTCTCAGGCTCAAAGCCTTTGTCACGGGTTCTTCCCGGCAGATGCAGAGCGTGCCTGCGGCGTTTTCCCCACGTGCCGGCGGTAATGATCACAAGAAAAGCGGCAGCGCTTTACAGCAGCAGCTCCATGCTTAGCATAAATGGGCAGAATGCAAAGCACCAAGGATGCTGTTTTCCGAAATCAGTAGCCACCTCTGATCAGTAGCCTGTAAATGAGACGCATCCACCCCGGGTTTAGCTTAACTCTTGGAGCTCGGGGAATGCTCTGGTCCTCTCTGATCATGCTTCTGACCTGTCCATCATCTGTTCCGAAACTACCCGCTTGCGGGTTTTTGATTCAGCAAGCCCCACATCCTTTTAACATGCTATTTTTTTTTTGTCTCATGTGTGTGTGTGTATGGTGATAACTGTTATTATTTTTAAACCATGTATTACAACCAATGAGTAATATGTTATTTCCCTATATATACACCATGTATTAGTATCTAATATTATGGATAGGTAACAGTACACACGCATATTTCCTTTTATGCTACCAGCCCCCATTTACTGTGACTCAGTATTTGCCAGGGGTTATTCAGTTGAACAGGAGATGTACACTGCATTTGCTGTGTTTATATTGTGGTTCAGAGACTGAGCCTAAAGAAGAAAGACACACAGGAGAGCCTCTGAGCCTACTATAAACACCATGCAGTTAAATCCCCAGGGTGAGAAGACAAAAACTG
Source organism: Catagonus wagneri (assembly GCA_004024745.2). Classification (NCBI taxonomy): domain Eukaryota; kingdom Metazoa; phylum Chordata; class Mammalia; order Artiodactyla; family Tayassuidae; genus Catagonus; species Catagonus wagneri. Next base: position 5,000,229 of record PVHT021183672.1, read on the forward strand.
GGACAGTGTTATCCGTGGCGGTCCTTGGTGATGGCTGGTATTTCCCCCCCCGAACCCACCCTCCCCTCCCCAGAGAGAGAAGGGTCGACACCGGGCAAGTTCAAGGTCCATTTGCATCTCTTTGCAACCACGGCCACTGAAGCCAAGAATGCTGCCTTCCCAAGTCACTGTGAAAGAAACAAGGTCATCAAAACGACTCCGAGAGTGTTCACAGATGCCCCCAAATCAATATGGAGCCCCTTGCTTTATAGTTATCAGTGAGTCAAGAGGAAACCACTACATTGCGCCTGGCTGTTAAAAAGGATTTCACCGTGACTTGCAGAGAAAAAAAAAAATCACCTTTAGGAGAAAAGTATCCAGGGAGCCCCGAGAGAAAGAAACAATGTTTCTAAAGCATGATGCCAGACAGGTGCATCCGGGAAAAGGGAGAGTTACCTGTCCGCCAAGGGGGAGGCCGTGGACACTCGAAACTCAGTTTAGACCTGCAGTCCCAGCTCTGAGCCTGAAAATGGCACTTACTATCTACATTCCCATTTCAGCCCAGATGCTGCTCGGCCCGTCAGTCCCTGCGATCGGGGCCGTTGGGATAATGACCGTGTGAACGGCGGACTTGAGCACCACCCGGCAGAGGCTATGGGATGGAGACCGTCGTGTGCAGGAAAGAACGCCGGAGAATGCGGTGTGTGCCGCGTCAGGACGCAGACCCAAACTGCCTCGGTGTGGACCGCAATCCTGGCTTTTTTGTCATCAGAGAACACACCCACTGGTCCCTCCAGGAAAGCGCTCAGGTGAGTAAATGACAGATCCTGGAATTCCTCTTGTGGCTCTGTGGGTTAGAACCAGACTAGTATCCACGAGGACGCAGGTTCGATCCCTGGCCTCACTCAGTGGGTTAAGGATCCAGCATTGCCATTAGCTGTGGTGTAGGTCGCAGGTGCAGCTTGGCTCCAGTGTTGCTGCGGCTGTGGTGTAGACCGGCACTGGCAGCTCCAATTCGACCCCTAGCTCAGGAACTTCCATATGCTGCAGATGCAGCCACAAAAAGAAAAAAAAAGTGATGGAGACAATCTGCCTGGGTTTCTTTTCTTCTTGCTTTTACGATTCCTACTTTAAAAGCCATTTTGAAGACAACCCCTTAGGTGAAACAGGATGTGCTTTATTTTATTACGAGCAAAAGAATCGACTTTAATTCACTTCTCCAGAGGTTTTCCAACTTCTATAAAGATGATAATAGAGACAATAAAATTTAACTGACTAGTAGAAAAATCTCGGTCAGGGATTTCATTTGAAGACCGTCTTGAACTTTCAGCAGCAATTTTTCTTTTAATCAGTTGCTCCTCCTCCTTAAAAAGCCTTTCATTTACACGTGCGGCCTGAGACAGCACCGCAAATACTGCAGGGTGACATTTAATTGGGTGTTTCCTGCTCTCATCCTGAACCCCTAAAATCAGACCCGAACCCAGGATTTTGTTTTCATCCTAAATCATAACATAGCAGTGATTTGACTGTAATTTGTTTTTCTTCTTATGGCTGCACCTGTGGCGTGTGCAAGTTCCTGGACCTGGGATCGAATCTGAACTGCAGCTGCAGGCCCGCAGCACAGCCACGGCGACACCGGATCCGAGCCATATATGTGACCTACAGCGCGGCTCACGGCAACACCGGCGCCTTCACCCACTGGGCGAGGCCAGGGATCGAACCCACATCCTCATGGATACTGTAAGTCAGTTTATTACACCTCTTGAGCCATCATGGAAACATCCTGCCAGTACATTTTAACACGCCCCTTTAACACAATGCAGTATTGAGAGCTAACCAACAAGGACAATTCAGGTCAACACTTGAGAGTTTCCACTTTGGTATTACAGTTTCAGAACTTCTTTAAGGTATTATTTCCATGGGACGGCAATTCTATCGATGCAATTTTCCAGGCGGCAGTCACATATTTTTTTTTTTTTTTGTCTTTTGTCATTTTAGGGCCGCACCCGTGGCATGTGGAGGTTCCCAGGCTAGCAGTCTAATTGAAGCTGTTGCCGCCAGCCTGTGCCAGAACCACAGCAACGCGGGATCCGAGCCGCGTCTGCAACCTACACCACAGCTCACGGCAACGCTGGATTCTTAACCCACTGAGCGAGGCCAGGGATTGAACCCGCAACCTCATGGTTCCTGGTCGGATTCGTTTCCACTAAGCCATGATGGTAACTCCAACATAATATTTACAGTGTATACACTGGTATAGCAACAAGTCATTAACGATGAGTAAAGGGTAATTTTAGAAAAAGAAGTCAGAATGATAGGCTTCAGACTTCTAAATGCCTTCCGGTGTCTGAAATCCCTGCCCTTAGTTCTTCTGTTTTTGTTTTTCTTTTTTGGTTTTGGTTTGTTTTGTTTCAGGTAAAGGATTTGATTTTGTTGTACTTATCTTTGAAACATTTTTTTAAATTATTATCAGTGATTTACAACGTTCCTTCAGTTTCTAGTGTGCAGAAGAGTTACCCAGTCTCACAGACACACATACATTCTTATTTTTTTTTCACGCTTTCTTCCATCATGTTGTAACCCAAGAGCCATAGCAATGCAGGACCCGAGTCCAGTCTCTTGGGTTTCAACGTGATGCAACTCCGACTGGAGCCTAGCTTGGGGACCTCCACATGCTGCGGGTGCTGCCCTAGAAAGACAGAAAGACCGAAAAAAAAAACTCTTTTGTTGATTTTTCCACAAGCAAACATGAAGCCAACTTGATCAGCCATTTCTCCTTTTTTTAAATTAGAGTATAGTTGATGTACAGTGTTGTGTCCATTTCTGCTGTACAGCACAGTGACCCAGGCACACACACACATATAACATATATTCCTTTTCTCATAGTATCTTCCATCCTGGTCTGTCCCAAGAGACTGGACAGAGTCCCCTGTGCTGGACAGCAGGACCTCATTGCTTGTCCATTGCCAGTGTCCTAGTTTGCATGTACCGACCCCAAACTCCCGGTCCCTCCCACTTCAGCGCCCCCACCTCACCCCGGCAAACGCGCGTCTGCTCTCCCTGTTGTCCTGCTCTTTTGAAAAGTCTTTGTAGGAACAGCTTTGTTTTTCTCCGGCTGATGGGGTGGGGCCCCAGCGGGAGCTGACAGCTGAAGCGGTCCTTAGGGAGCACTGGGGTCTGGGGCGTCACTTTATCAACTACCTGTGGCCAAGCCCGGTGTGGCCAAGCATCTCCTGGAGGATTTCAGCCCCCCACACACGGGCAGCATCAGGTGTAAGGTCACAAGGGCCATCTGTGTCTCTGGGTCAGCGGGTAACTCGAGCTCGCCCCAGGCATTCCCAGCTTACCACGCCCGCGACCTTGACAGGGATTCTACGCTCCCTAAGCGGAAAGGTTAGCGCTGTTCATGACTGGAACTCTCCCATCCGCCAGAGTCAAATGCACCCTTTGTAAAAATCGGCAATTTCTTTTAAGGACCCCAGAAAAGAGGGGTTGCTCAGATGGGCCGTTCTCTTCAACGGACGCACAGAATGCAGATGTTCTGGGCTCCGCAGGCTGCAGCCTGGCGGACTGGTGCCAATGAGGGCAAGGACCTGACTTAGGAAAAACCTGACTTAGGAAAAGTGAAAGGCTTTTCAGCTTCCTGACTGCCTCTGCGGCATCAGCACCGCCCCTGCCTCTTCTGCGTCCCCTCTCTCCTTCCTCATCTGCCCCTCCTGGCTCTCCCTTCTTGCCTTCCTGTGGTCAGCATGCATGCGGCCACGTCCTCCTCTAAGACCTAGCTGCTGAAAACGGAACGAAGGAAATGAGAGGCCAAGGAGCACTGGCCTGGGGGGGTTCCCCAGACGATGGCAAAAGACCCACGTGAGAATTACTCTGGGGCTCCGTGGCTGCTTTTCTCACTGCCGTGGAAACACAGAAAAGAGAGTTACTCAACAAGACGCTTGCGTTTTTTTAAAAGTAAAACTTATGACTGTGATACAGTTGGTAATGTTTAACAGGAAGGGACTGAAACCGGAGGCTGCATATTAAACACTTCAGAACTAGAGCTGGCATTCAAAATATTCCATGCATGGCACTGCTGCATGTGCCAAATGCATTCAAAATGTGGCAGGGGCTGCTAATCAGCTTGAGCAAGGTCTCAAATAGAATTCCTAAATGTCAGATCAAAGGAGGGGGAATTAAGAAAAAGGGAGCCGTGACTTGATTTGTAAGACATCTGCTGAGGGTCATGAGGTGCCCTTCTGGCCAGATGTGGGGTGCATCAAAAATTAGATGGGGGACTGCCCATCAGTGGCTAAGCAGGTTACGAACAAGACATAGTGTGCGTGAGGACGCGGGTTTGCTGCCTGGCCTCGCACAGTGGGTTCAGGACAGGGCGTGGCAGTGGCTGTGGCGTAAGCCTCAGAGGTGGCTCCGATTTGAAGCCTGGCCTGGGAACCTCCACCTCCCCATGCTGCTGCCTCTAAAAGGTGTCCATCCCTCAGGCGCACACCACCGTCCACTGTGCCACGCTCACTAAAGAGCCACAGCAGGGCAATGACATCTGCTGGGAAGAAGCAAAACCGCAGAGAACCAGCTGCTACTCTCATGCAATTAAAAAAAATACACCTGGCAAAACCAGAGAGCAAGGAAACAGTCACAAGCGATTCCAGAATCTTGTAAAGATTCATGTTGATAAAGAAATATGATGGGGGCAACTTAGTTATTTTCACTATATGCCAAAGAGCTGATGTTGGCTTTGAAACCTGTTGGAGAGTGGAGGGTGAAATTTCAGAAAACTATAGGAGTCAGGCCAGCCTCTACTCTACAACTGGAATGAGATTAGTTCAATGGATGTAGATCCCCTAAAAGGCAAAGCACTTTCGATGGGTAGAAATAAGTGTCACTTAAAACATTTGCAGATGCTTTTAGGGCAGCATGCTCTATGGATGTTCCCAATCTCAGTTCTTCAGGGTTATGCTTTCTAGGACCAGAACCTTTGTCCTAAAAAGGTCCCCCCCCCCAGTGGGGATGGGGAGGTAAGGGACCCATTTTTTATCCCAGGTTCACAAGGATGGTTCAGCAAATGCAAATCAATCAACGTCATACACCACATTAACAAAAGAAAAGTCAGAAACCACGTGATCATCTCAATAGATGCAGAAAAAAGCATTTGACAAAGTCCAACATGCATTCATGATCAAAACTCTTACCAAAGTGGGTATAGAGGGAACATTCCTTAACATAGTAAAAGCCATTTACGACAAACCCACAGCCAATATAACACTCAGTAGAGAAAAGCTGAAAGCCTTCCCACTAAAATCTGGAACAAGACAAGGATGCCCATTCTCACCACTGTTATTCAAGATAGTATTGGAAGTCCTAGCTACAGCAATCAGACAAAAGAAATAAAATGCATCCAAATAGGAAGAGAAGAGGTAAAACTGTCACTGTACACAGATGACATGGTACTATATATAGAAAACCCTAAGGACTCAACCCAAAAACTTCTCGAATTGATCAAATTCAGCAAAGTAGCAGGATATAAGATTAACATTCAGAAATCACTTGCATTTCTGTGTAACAATGAAATATTAGAAAAGGAATACAAAAATATCTTTTAAAATTGCGCCCCAAAAAATCAAATATCTGGGAATAATGACCAAGGAGGTGAAAGAGTTACATGGTGAGAACTATAAAACATTCATCGTGAAAATTAAAGAGGATTCAAAGAAATGGGAAGATATTCCATGCTCCTGGGTTGGAAAAATTAATATTGTAAAAATGGCCATACTACCCAAAGCAATCTATAGATTCAGTGCAATCCCCATTGAATTACCCATGACATTTTTCACAGAAGTGAAACAAACAATCAGAAAATTAATACAGAAACCACAAAAGACCCAGAATTGCCAAAGAAATCCTGAGGAACAAAAACCAAACAGGAGGCATAACTCTCCCAGACTTTGGGCAATATTCCAAAGCCACAGTAATCAAGACAGTGTGGTACTGGTACCAAAACAGAGAGACCAATGGAACAGAATAGAGACCCCATAAATAAACCCAGACACCTACAGTCAATTAATCTTTGACAAAGGAAGAATATAAAATGGGAAAAAGACAGTCTTTTCAGTGAATGGTGCTAAGAAAACTGGACTGCTGCATGTAAATCAATTAAACTGGAACACACCCTCACACCATGCACAAAAATCAATTCAAAATGGCTTAAAGACTTACATGTAATAAGACAAGACACCATCAAACTCTTAGAAGAGAACATAGGCAAAACATTCTCTGCTATCAACCTTATTAATGTTTTCTCAGGTCAGTCTCCCAAAGCAACAGAAATAAAAGCAAAAATAAACCAATGGGACCTAATCAAACCGACAAGCTTTTGCACAGCAAAGGAAACCATAAAAACAAACAGATAACTTACAGAGTGGGAGAAAATAGTTTCAAACGGTGCAACTGACAAGGGTTTAATCTCTAAAATATATGAACAACTCAACAGCAAAAAAGCCAACAACCCAATTGAAAAATGGGCAAAAGACCTGAATAGACATTTCTCCAAAGAAGATATATAGATGGCCAAAAGCACATGAAAAAATGCTCAACATGACTGATTATTAGAGAAATGCAAATCAAAACTACCACGAGATACCACCTCACACCAGTCAGAATGGCCCTCATTAACAAGTCCACAAACATGCTGGAGGGGGTGTGGAGAAAAGGGAACCCTCCTGCACTGCCGGTGGGAATGTAAGCTGGTACAACCACTATGGAAAACAGTATGGAGGTACCTTAGAAAACTATACATGGAACTACCATATGACCCAGCAATCCCCCTCTTGGGCATATATCCAGACCAACTTTCCTTGAAAAAGACAATTGCACCCCCATGTTCGTTGCAGCACTATTCACAGCAGCCAAGACCTAAATGTCCATCAACAGATGAATGGTTTAGGAAGATGTGGTATATACATACAATGGAATACTACTCAGCCATAAAAAAGAACAAAATGCCATTTGAAGTAACATGGATGGAACTAGAGATTCATATTAAGTGAAGTCAGAAAGAGAATGACAAATACCCTATGATATCATTTATATCTGGAATATAATATACTGCACAAATGAACCTTTCCACAGAAAAGAAAATCATGGACATGGAGAACGGACTTGTGGTTGACAAGGGGAAGAAGGCAGAGTGGGGTGGACGGGGAATTTGGGATAAATAGATGCAAACTATTGCCTGTGGAATGGATAAGCAATGGGATCTTGCTGTATAGCTCTGGAAACTACGTCTAGTCACTTGTGATGGAGCATGATAATGTGAGAAAAAAGAATATATACTTGTATGTGTGACTGGGTCACCTTGCTGTGCAGTAGAAAACTGAGCAAACACTGGAAACCAGCTATAATGGAAAAAATAAAATCATAAAAAAAAAATAAAACGGAAGCAACTGTGTCTGTCAGATTCCCATGTCTGTTCTCAGTGGAGAGCAGAGATCCCCGTATCTGCTTTGTTCTTAATAAATAAATCTTTCTGGTGGAAGAAATGAGTGACGTCATCATCCCTTATTGCTTCGTATCACATAAAACCACGTCTGTCGTTCAGATAATCTGTCCTCAGTATTTTCATGCATCGTGAATCTAGGCTGTTGTAAATCAACTATAATGGAAAAAATAAAAATCATACAAACTTAATGACCACAGGCTGTTTATATTCAGGAAGAAGTAAAATGATGCTTGTTAAAAAAAAAATAGTGTTCGAGGCGTGAAGACACACAAACTCCTATTTATAAAAGCTCCTACAGAGATATACTGTACAACGTGGGAAATGTAGCCAGTGTTTTGTCATTGTGATAAATGGAGGAGCGTTTAAGGAGTGTGACTCACTGCATGGTAATTTATAATGTACATCAACTGTACTTCAACTTTTTAAAAAAGAGAAAAAAAATAGCTTTATAAAATTCACACAAGTCTTTCCTAAAGCCAGTTGGTCATGGCAAATGAATAGTAAGAGGGAAAGGATGCAACAGTGTCAGAAGCAGAGCTTAGAGTGAGGAAACGGGGACATGTGGTGAAGGAGGTCACCAAGTGAACTGCTGCACGTTGGAGAAAGAGGAGTGATGGGAGGTAAAAATTCTGCACCAGCGCGTGTTTATACCTGAGCCAGTCTGCTGTGCGGCGGCAGTTGTCAAGACTACATCATACTCTACTCTACCTCAAGGAAAGTTTAACAGGGTAACTTTGCAACACTAAGACTGGGTAAATATCAAACACGTATGTGATACTAAGACTAAAATCCTATTAAAATCAGCCTTCTCTTTGGACAAGCCAATCCACGAGATAGCAAAGAATGATCACAGCCTTGTATACCAACTGCGCGTCAGTAAAACTTAAAAGAATAATTTCGCGACATGAAGACTGAGTAGATATTGAGTGACCATGCAACACTGTCTTTAAAACCCTATTAAAATGAGTCCTCTCTGTTGCAAAGCCAATCCATGAGATAGCTAAGAGAACCAAGGGTCAGACCGCATGTAAACAGCATGAAAGAGCAGGCAGTCCACCTTAGAGATAATAAAGTTTGAAACGAGCCTTCTTAATCCAAATGAACCCACGTATGGAAACAAGACACCGTGTCCAAGCCTTGTTTTACCAGGAGTAACACGGACATCCTCCAAATGGTCACAACATCAGCATCTGAACTGTTTTCCACAGTAAGTTTAGTGTAAGGTAGTCTTGTTAACAAAACATGAACCCGTGGAGTTCCCTTCGTGGCTCAGTGGTTAACGAATCCAACTAGGAACCATGAGGTTGCGCGTTCGATCCCTGGCCTCGCTCAGTGGGTTAAGGATCCGGCGTTGCCGTGAGCTGTGGTGTAGGTTGCAGACGCGGCTTGGATTGCGCGTGGCTCTGGCTGTGGCGAAGTCCAGCGGCTACAGCTCCTGTTAGACCCCAAGCCTGGGAACCTCCATATGCCGCAGGTGCAGCTCTAGATAAGGCAAAAAGACAAAAAAAAAAATACAAATATGAGCCCTCTTCAGCTCTTGATGGGATTTATGGAACATTTTTACACACCTTTTTATGTTTCTCTGATGGAAAACTCCTTTTGACTGACAGCGCTCTGGACATTCTATTCCACAGAAGATGGAAACTCATAAATTCTGAAATTTATCAAATTTACACACTCACATACAGAAGACAGAAGCCAGTACCATGACCTAACCTGATTTTACTCTAACTACATACACAGTTGTACGTTTGCAGTCTCTCAGTTGGATAATGTGTGTGCAAGCATATACGAGAATTTTTGAGGGGTAGCTCTCTTTAAAATTTTGCTCAAAACCATGTATGTTGTATTTTTGAGGGCCACACCTGCAGCATATGGAAGTTCCTGGGCCAGGGACTGAATGCCAGCCCCGGAGGCAGTGACGCTGGATCCTTAACCCACTGTGCCAGGCAGGGGATCGAACCTGTGCTGCAGTGACCTGAGCTGCTGTAGTTGGATTCTGAACCCCCTGTGCCACATTGGGAACTCCAACACTGTGTTTTTCTAAATGCATATTTCTAATAGTGACACTGTGGTCCCGCATGCCAGTATCTCGATTACATGGCATTTTGATAGAAAAGTGTCACTGATGGCATTCTAAGACTTATGTGCTGGCTCATCCAGTCATTGCTTTATTTCTCACCTACTTGCCTCCGCCATGAGTGTAGCTGTGACAGAACAGACAACAGTTCTTGGCCAAGGGTCCCAAAGCAAAAACAGTTCTGCTTCTCTGAAGGACATTCATCTAGCTCAAATATTTTCTGCTTCCAAGCGAAGAATTCAGCCAAATAATCCCTGCACAGCCTACGGTTCCTGTCAGCCTTCCATAAACACGTGGGTCAGTATGGAGACCATCCTTTGAGATTTTGCTAAAATGCAGATTCTGATTCAGGATTCTACACTGAAACTCACACCAGCCCCACTAAAATGCAGATGCCGCTGGTTCAAAGACCATGCTTTGGGGAGAAAAACCCAGAAGGCTGCATTCTGAAGCCTCTGTAGTACTGTCCATGCACTAGTGTTTGCTCCCACTGGATGGGATGGGGCCATGTAAACATGCCATTGCCCTCCCTAGGGTCTACACTGGATAAATGCTGTCATGTTTTGATCAGCCTTGTTGGCATGTAATTCACATATCATAGAACGCACGCTTACTATTCACAGTAGCCAAGACATGGAAACAACCTAAACGTCCATTGACAGATAAATGGATAAAGAAGATGTGGGGTGTGTGTGTGTGTTTGTGTGCATATATATATATATACATGTATGTGTGTGTGTGTGTGTGTGTGTGTGTGTGGTGGAATATTACTCGGCCATTCAAAAGAACAAAGTAATGTCATTTGCAGCAACATGGATGGAACTAGAGACTCTCATACTAAGTGAAGGAGGTCAGACAAATACCATATGTTATCCCTTACACGTGGAATCTAAAACAGGGCACAAATGAACTTATCTATGCAAAAGAAACCAATGCAAAGATTTCAAAACCAAACTGATGGTTACCAAAGGGGGAGGGGATGGATTAGGAGGATGGGACTGGCATATACACGCTGCTATATACAAAATAAATCGGTAACCAGACCTACTGGATAGCTTGGGCAAATTCATTCAGAACTCTGGGAGAACCTATATGGGCAAAGAATGTGAAAAAGTATCTATAGCTGATTCGCTTTGCTGTACACCTGAAACTAACACAACGTTGTAAGTCACCTATATTCCAATAAAATTTATTTTAAAAAAAAGATCATCATACTAAGTGAAGCAAATCAGAAGGAGAAAAAGTACCATATGATATCACTATGTGGAACCTAAAATACAATACAAATGAACTGATCTGTGAAGTAGAAACAGACTCACAGGCATAGAGCACAGATTTTTGGTTGCCAAGTAGGAGGGTGGTGGGAGAGCAGGGGAACGATTGGGAGTTTGGGATGTGCAGATGCAAACTAGTATATATGGGATGGATAAACGAGATACTACTGTGTAACACAGGGAACTCTAGTCAATATCCTGTGATAAGTCATAATGGAAAGACTATGAAAAAGAATACATACACGTATAACTGAGTCACTTTGCTGTTCAGCAGCAATTAACACACTGTAAATGAACTACACTTTGTTAATTTTTTTCAAAGGCACTCTTTAAAGTGAACAGTTCCGTGGATTTTTAGTATAGTAAGAGGTGTGCAAGCGTTAGCACTGCTCATCCCAGAACTTTTTCCTCACCCCAAAAGGGCATCTGTCACCCACGAGCACTCCCTCTTCACTCCCCTTCTCCAAAAATGCAACCACTAATCTCCTTGCTGTCTATGGGTTTTCGTATGCGTACAAAGCATTCCACCTGAGTGGACTCACACACGGTCTTGTGTGACCAGCTTCTCTCATTCCCACAATGTTTTCTCTGTTTTAAAGACATGGTACCATGAACAACTGCAGTAGAGATAGCAGAAAAATTGCACAGTTAAACTAGAACGTATTTATAACTGCCAGAGAACGTGTGCACAACAAATGTAGATATTCCTAATATTAAGCTGATCTATCTAGAGTCTCAGTCCCTCAAACCTAACAGCTGCTATTTATGTATATTGTAGCAGGCTTAAATGTTTCCAAACAGGACTTTGACGCATAACATGTTTTAGCCTGAATATAGAAATGAAGCAACACGTAATCAGACAAAGACGCATGTGCACATTGGTTGCCTGATTGCCGATGTCTAACTCCCAACTGTCGAACTTCTTTCTGCATGGCTGTGCTAGCTGTACATGTCACCACGAGCGCATGTGGCGCTTGTTTTCCTTCCCTAGACAACTGGATGGTGGTTTAGTCATCCAATAACAACGAGGGATATTATGAATTAGTTTGGTCAAAAGGGTCTGTCCTCTCCTCTCAGTTGTGTTTGAAAAGAGCAGAAGGTAATTTTCACCACTGCAATGGATGGTTTTAATCAGACACACAGCTATTCTAGAATAAGGTATCCATCAGGTAATGGATTTTCTCTCGGTAATCCCATTGCCTTTTAAATAACGTGGAGTTTTCTTTTCAGCATTACCCCAATCATCGAACTACTGTTTTGTAGAAAATTTACTCGATACAAGAAATAAGTCTTCATTAACGCGGAGTGCTGGGAATTTGGCTAAATAATTCTCTCCAGAACTGATCTTGACAGCTCGGTGGAAAATGCAAAACCAACAGTTTTCCTTTCAAAATCAGTGCTTTATCGAGGTTTATTACAGTGAGGAAATATTCCTTCTCTGATGCCTTTTGGTCCTCTCTCCATCAATAACCCATTCTCCGTTTCTCGGCATAGCTTGCAATGGATCATTAGATAAATGCCTTTTTAATAAAGAGAATCCAGGTGTACCAGTAAAATCCTGTGACGGAGTGAGTCTCCTTAATCTCTCCTTAATTAAGCAAGGACAGGCAGTCATGCTCTTTTCTTCCTTATTCTGCTAGAGACCAACCCTCCCTGGGGTATTAATGATGACGGCTCGTTTATTACTTTGTAAGACTAGGAAACCACTTCCATCTCCATCTCACCCTTTTCTCCATGCCCAAAGACTGCCAATTTAGAAAGCCACTTCCACTCTACGGGTGCCTCCCTTTTCTTCCCTCACAGGCATTTCCAAAATCACCACACAAATTCTGAATTAATAATCATGTGTTCGGGAGTTCCCGTGGTGGCACAGTGGAAACGGACCCAACTAGCATCCATGATGATGCAGGTTCTATCCCTGGCCTCACTCAGTGGCTTAAAGATCCCGTGTTGTGAGGCTGTGCTGTAGGTTGCAGATTCAGCTGGGATCTGGCATTGCTGTGGCTGTGGTGTAGACCCGCAGCTGCAGCTCCAACATGATCCCTAGCCTGGGAACTTCTATATGCTGCAGGTGCAGCGCCCCCCCCCAAAAAAAAAGCATGCATTCAATAGGTTCCACTTATTTTTCCCCCTCTTTACCAATTAAGGGGCACACACACAAAAGTCAGAGCCTCAGTTATGATCCCTGAAACATTAAATGACAACAATAACATCGAACCTATCTCCTTTTTAAAAGCCACACAAGGAAAATTCTCACTCTTAGAGGAAGAGTTCCATATGCTCAAGCAGCAGCCTCTTGAGATGAACTGAGAAATTACTCAGGGCCAGGATCTCGGTGGACTCACACAGTAATAAAACACTAATTTTTCAGGATTACGATAAATAAGCTCTTTTTTTAAAAATTGAAGTACAGTTGATTTACAATGCTGTGTTTCAGGTATACAGCAAAGTTATATATTTACATATGTACTTATACTTATATATATAAATATATACACACACACATATATACACATTTTCACATTATTTTCCTTTATAAATCACTACAAGATTTTTTTTTTTTTTTGTCTTTTTAGTGCTGCATCCGTAGCATATGGAGGTTCCCATGCTAAGGGTCTAATCGGGGCTGTAGCTGCCAGCCTACACCACAGCCACAGCCATGCCAGATCCAATCCACATCTGCAACCTACACCACAGCTCATGGCAACGCCGGATCCTTAACCCACAGAGTGAGGCCAGGTATTGAATCCGCAACCTCACGGTTCCTAACTGGATTTGTTTCTGCTGCGCCCACGACAAGAGCACCCTTATTACAAGATCTTGACTACATTTCTCTGTGCTACACAGTAGGTCCTTGTTATCTATTTTATATATAGTGGCTTGTATCTGTTAGTCCCAAGCTCCTAATTTATCCCTCCATTAACTCCCATCCCCTCTGGCAACCACAGGTCTCTTCTCTGTGAGTCCTGTTTCTGTTCTGTAGATAGGATCACCTGTGCCGTATTGTATTCCACGTAGAAGTGGTAGCCTGTGGTGTTTGTCTTTCTCTGTCTGACCTATTCACTTGGTATGAGAATCTCTAGGTCCATCCATGTGGCTGCAAATGGCATTATTTCATTCTTTTTGATGGCTGAGTAGTATTCCAGTAACAACCCCTTTTAAAACCATTAGCTGGAGCTCAGGTAGAAAGAAGTGCATCCTATTTGTATTCACTTCATCTCCTATTTGTATTCCTTTTTTGTTTCCTTTTTCCTGTAGCATATGGAAGTTCCCAGGCTAGGAGTTTAATCAGAGCTTCACCTTCAGGTCTACACCACAGCTTCAGCTCATGGTAGTGCTGGCTCCTTAACCCACTGAGCAATGCCAGGGATTGAACCCACATCCTCATGGATACTAGATGGGTTCTTAACCCACTGGGCCACAGCGGGAACTCTCTGCATTCATTTCTAACATATGATTCCTCTTCTTTCAGCCACATGGAGAAAGCTGGGCAGCTGGCGACGATGACTTTTATCTCTTTGGGGGAAGATGGTTCTATTTCACTCATCCTGTATATGTATATAGGGTCATATGTGTACAACAGCAAAGGATAAGACAGTAATTACCTTGAACTGTTTCTAGGCAGCCATGGGAGGAAGGCTTCAGGAAGTGAACAGGAGCTGCAGAAAGGATGGCTCTTAGTGAAACCAGCAACCAGGTGCCCTTCAACAGGTGATGAGCACATAGACCGTGGACCATCCAGACAGTGGACCACTGCTCAGAGGTATGAAGACATGACCTCTCAAGCACACAAAGACAGGGAAAAACCTCAAATGCCTGTTAGTCAGTGGGAGAAGCCCGTCTGCAAAGGCTGCAAGCTGTATGATTCCAAATCTATGACATTCTGGAAAAGGCTGAATGAGTTACAAAATCATTTAAATTTGCCAGGGCTCCAGTGGTCCCACTCTTGGGCATATACCCACTCAAAACTTTCCTTGAAAAAGACACATGCACCTGTATGTTCATTGCAGCACTATTCACCACAGCCAAGACACGGAAACAACCTAAGTGTCCATCAACAGATGAATGGACTAAGAAGATGAGGTTATATACACAATGGAATACTACTCAGCCATAAAAAAGAACCAAATGCCATTTGCAGCATCATGGATGGAACTAGAGACTCTCATACTAAGTGAAGTAAGTCAGAAAGAGAAAGACAGATAACACATGATATCACATATCTGGAATCTAATATATGGCACAAATAAACCCTTCCACAGAAAAGAAACTCAGGGACTTGGAGAACAGACTTGTGGTTGCCAAGGGGGAGGGGGAGGGAGTGGGATGGACTGGGAGTCTGGGGTTAACAGATGCAAATTATTGCCTTTGGAGTGGATAAGCAATGATCCTGCTGTATAGCACAGGGAACTATATCCAGTCACTTATGATGGAGGATAATGTGAGAAAAAGGAATGTCTATTGTATGTGTGACTGGGTCACTTTGCTGTACAGTAGGAAATTGACAGGAAATTGTTAGCCAACTATAACGGAAAAATTAAAAATCATTTTAAATAAATTACCAGGGCTAGGTGGAGGGAGGGAAGAACAGCACAGGACTTCTGAAGAGCAGGAGAGCTGTTCTGTTTGGTATTTTATATATTTATTTGCTTTTTAGGGCTGCACCTGTGGCATATGGAAGTTCCCATGGTAGGGTCGAATCAGAACTACAGCCCAGCCTATGCCACAGCCATAGCAACACCAGATCCAAGTCCCATCTGCAGCCTATATCACAGTTTGTGGCAATCCCAGATCCTTAACCCACTGGGCGAGGCCATGGATTGAACCTGCATCCTCATGGATGCTAGTCGGATTTTTAATCCACTGAGCCACAATGGGAAGTCCTGTTTGATGCTTTAAATGTTGGAGTCCTGACATGTGCATTTTCAGCACCCAACATACCACACAGAGTGTGAATCCTGTTGTGAATTGAGGATTTTCAAGAATGTATCAATGTGGGCTCAATGACAGTATCAAACTTACACCGGGGGGAGTTCCTGTCGTGGCTCTGTGGTTAACGAATCTGACTAGGTTGTGGGTTCGATCCCTGGCCTTGCTCATCGGGTTAAGGATCCGGCGTTGCTGTGAGCTTGTGGTGTAGGTTGCAGACGCAGCTTGGATCCCGCATTGCTGTGGCTGTGGCGAAGGCCGGCAGCTACAGCTCCTGTTAGACCCCTAGCCTGGGAACCTCCGTATGCCACGGGTGCGGCCCTAGATAAAGGCAAAAAGACAAAAACATACACCAGAGAGTATAAATTGGTACAGCCACTATGGAAAACAGTATTGAGGTTCCTCAGAAAAATACAGAATTACCATGTGATCCAGCAATCCCACTCCTGGCCATATATCCAGACAAAGCATTCATTGAAAAAGATACATGTACACCTATGTTCACTGCAGCACTCTTCACCATAGCCAAGACATAGAAACAATCTAAATGTCCATCGACAGATGAACAGATTAAGAAGATGTGGTACATATACACAATGGAATACTACTCAGCCATGAAAAAAAAAACAAAATAATGCCATTTGGAGCAACATAGATGGAACGAGAGATGGCCATACTAACTGAAGTAAATCAGAAAGGAAAAGACAAATACCATATGATATCAGTTAAATTTGGAATCTAAAACATGCCACAGATGAACCTATCTACGGAACAGAAACAGACTCACAGATGTGGAGAACAGCCTTGTGGCTGCCCAGGGGGACGGGGAGGGAGTGGGATGGACGGGGAGTTCGGGGTTAGCAGATGCAAACTATGACACTAACAATGATAAGCCATGAGGTCCTGCTCTCCATCACAGGGAACTCTCTCCAGCCTCCTGGGAGGGAAGCAATGGAAGATAGCGGGGAAAAAGATCGTATATGGATAACTGGGTCACTCTGCTACAGCAAAAATTGACAGAACATTGTAAGTCAACTAGAATTAAAAAAAAGAATGAAAACAAAACATTGCAATGTAAAAAAAAAAAAAAAAAGTACACCACACCAAGGCCAGACATTGATAAAAGCAGAAGCTTGTATCAGGAGGAAAGGGTGCAAATGAACTCTAAACTCTTTCTGCTCCACTTTTTGAAAAGCTAAAACTCCTCTAAGAATAGTTTTCTATTTTATCTAAAATTAACAGAACAACTGGAGCTCCTCTTGTGGCTTAGTGGGTGGACAATCCGACATAGTCTCCGTGAGGATGTGGCTTCGATCCCTGGCCTCACTCCGTGGCTTAAGGATCTGGCACTGCTGTGAGCTGTCATGTATATCGCAAATGCGGCTCAGATCCCGCGCTGCCATGACTGTGGTGCAGGCCGGCAGCTGCAGCTCTGCTTGGGCCCCTAGCCTGGGCACTTCCATATGCCTCAGGTGTGGCTATAAAAATATAATTAAAAATATAAAAATAACTCTTGAAAAACAAAATTACATTCAGGAGTTTCTACCATGTTATGCTGCATGAAGCCAGAAACAAAAGAGAACTTGCTATCTCATTCATTTATAGGAAATTAGGGGGGGAAAAAAAATCCCACCTAGGTGATAAAATTAAGTCAGAGTCTGTTTGCCTGGTGCTGGGTGGTTGCGAGTGGTGACTGCAAGGGATAAAGAGAAGTATCTGGAGATATAGAAATTTTGTGACTTCATTTTGCGCCACTTACATAAAAGAATATTTGTGAGGTCAGTAGGCAAAAACTATGACACTGAGAATGGATCAGCAATGAGGTCCTGCTGTCTAGCCCAGGGAATTCTATCCAGTCTCTTGGTATGGACCATGATGGAAGATAATATGAAAAGAAAAATAAAGGAATGTGTATATATGGATGACTGGGTCACTCTGCTATACACCAGAAATTGAAGGAACATTGTAAATCAACTACAATAAAAAACTTTAAAATGTTTGTGTCAGATTTTTATTAATGTAGTATTAAGACTTAAGAGGACGAAGTAAAAATGACAGTAATATATCTTTAAAGTTTTTTTTGTTGTTATTGGTTTGTCTTTTGTTTTTTCTTTTTAGGGCCACACTCACGGCATATGGGAGTTCCCAGGCTAGGGGCCAGAGCTACAGCTGCTGGCCACAGGCACACCACATCTAAGCCGTATCTGCGACCTACACCACAGCTCAGAAACACTGGATCCTTAACCCACTGGGCAAAGCCAATCCAGGGATTGAACCCATGTCCTCATGGATACTAGTCATGTGCACTACCTCTGAACCACAACAAGAACTCCTTAATATATTAAGCATTTAAAATGCTGAGAACTTTAGACATCTGACGGGTGGGTGGGTGCAGCAGTTTATAGCCTGAGTCAAAGTAAATATTTCCCACTTGCCAAATTACTTTAAACTATAACTTTCCAATGAGGGTGATCAATTTTATACATTTTCTTATCTAGGTCCTGTCTTCTCCAAATTCTGTATAATGACTTCAAATATAAAATTTATAAAACTATTTGGTCAAAAATTCTGCTTGCGGTGATGGGAGAAGAGTTTGCAGTGAGCTCATCTTTGTGCCAAGGACACTAAAAAGGCGAAATTTAAAAACGTCTGTCCGTGAAGGCGGGCGACCAGCAGCAGCGTGGGAGGTGTCCCCACCCTGCCGGAAAGCGGAGAAGGTACATTAGAGCGGAAGCGGTGACCATCCCCTGAGGGCGTGCCCTGTGTGACAGCACCAGAAACCAGGCCAAGTCCTGCCGTTTTCCAGGACGGGAAGGCGGGGTTTGCCCTTCAGCACAGCCCGGGAGCCTGTAAATCGAGAGCAGCCCCCGAAAGGCAGGGGCCCCAGGGGCTGAGCGCAGAGTCGGCACAGGCCCCCCGCGCACCCCGGCCCGACTGCCAATGGCAGGACCCAGCGAGCCTGGCAGGAGCCTCGGACAGCACCTTCCCAGGCAGGCTGCCCGGCTGCTCGGAGGCCGCAGGGCTTCCCCCGGCTGCACAGACAGGAGCCCAAGGACGGACCAGGGACCGGAATAAAGCATTGCTCACTGGTGTCACCGAAGACGGATGATTTCAGGGTGAGGGAACAAGGAAAGGACAGCTGGACCTGAAAATACGTATCCTTCTCTTCTCTCGGCTCCATCTCAGGCATCCTGTTACAGAAATCGTATCATTACCTATATCCTCTGTAGTGAATGTTAATCACTGATAGCAATTATAAATATTAGTACTAGTTGCATCACTAACACAGCTGGATTCCCATGGTGGCTCAGTGGAAACGAACCCATCTGTGATCCATGAGGATGCAGATTCGATCCCTGGCCTCGCCCAGGTGGTTAGGGGTCGGGCATTGCCACAAGCTACAGTGCAGGTCACAGACGAGGCTCAAATTCTGTTTCGTTGTGGCTGCAGCTCCAATTTGATCCCTAGCCTGGGAAGTTCCATATTCTATGGATGTGGCCCCAAAAAGGGGGGGGGGGGAGGAAAAACTAACGTCAACATACAAATACTCCATATAAATATATATTATATAATTTCTGCGCTTTCTCAAGATTTTTTTCCTGTATCTACCAATAACAAAGTTTGCTTCTCCTCATGGGACATACTGAAAGTGACAAAATTAGAGTTCCTATCGTGGCACAGCATAGATGAATCTGACTAGGAACCATGAGGTTGCGGGTTCGATCCCTGGCCTCGGTCAGTGGGTTAAGGGTCCGGCATTGCCGTGAGCTATGGTGTAGGTTGCAGGCGTGGCTCAGATATGGTGTGGCTGTGGCTGTGACGTGGGCTGGCAGCTGCAGCTCTGATTCAACCCCTAGCCTGGGAACCTCCATATGCCTCGGGTACAGCTCTAAAAAGTAAAATAATAATAATAATAAAATGACAAAATCATAGATACAGAAACTAAAATGTCAATGGTCAGAGGTTGGAGGAAGAGCGGGCCATGGATGGCTGGTCTGTACAATACTACGACTGTGTGCTTCATTCTATTTCATATGCATTATGCCACAGTAAAAATATTGGGGGTAGGGTGAGCAAAGACAAGGGAACATGCGACAGCGGCCAAAGAGACGAGACACAGATGGAGGGGAAAAAGCAGTGTAGAACGTGTCTGGCACATATGTAAACATTCTGTAAGCAAAACTTATGAAGAAATTAATTGGAAAGGAAAATATTTTCCACACATGGCATTGAACAGCTTCAATACCCATACGGATAGAAATGAACTTCACACCCCCACCTTAAACGATGCATACAAATCAATTCACAGTGGTTTTTTTAAAATGTGAGGGCTAAAACCGTGAGGAAAAATGATTATGCTTTTGCAGAGTTAAATATTCGTCTGCAAAAGAGCTGAAGAAGTGATAAGCAGATTAAAATGCCCCAAACGTTATCAGGATTAGGAAACTCTGATATATAACCAAAATTAGATGTTCTTAGTACACATTAGAATAGCTAAAACTGAAAGCAAAATAGCCACATCACATGTTGGTGAGGATTATTTTATTTCATTTGTCTTTTTAGCACCACACCCATGGCATATGGAAGTTCCCAGGCTAGGAGTCAAATTGGAGATGCTGCTTCCGGCCTACACCACAGCCACAGCAATGCCAGATCCAAGCTGTGTCTGTGACTTACACTGCAGCTCACAGCCACACTGGATCCTTAACCCAGTGAGCAAGGCCAGGGATTGAACCTGTGTCCTCATGGATACTAGTCAGGTTCATTACCACTGAACCACGAGAGGAACTCCCTGAGGATGTAGTTTAAATGGTACACACACTTTGGAACACTATCAGCTGTGCCTTAAAATGTTAAATATATACAGCTTCAATAAACGGGAAGCCATTCCCCCTGGATATGTAGGTAACCAAGAAAGATTTTAAAAATACATGTCTTCACAAACCCAGAGCTAACATCATCCTCAATGGTGAAAAGCTGATAGAACTCCTGCTGAGATCAGGAACAAGACAAGGATGTCCGTTCTTGCCACTACTATTCATCATAGTTTTGGCGGTCCTAGCCACGGCAATCAGAGAAGTAAAAGAAATAAAAGGAGTCGAAACTGGAAAGGAAGAAGTAAAACTAACACTATTTGCAGACGACATGATACTATACCTAGAGAATCCTAAAGACTCTACCAGAAAACTGTTAGAGCTCATCAATGAATCTGCCAAAGTCATGGGATAGAAAATTACTACACAGAAATCAACTGCATTTCTATATACTAACAATGAAAGACCAGAAAGATTTAGGGAAGCAATCCCACTTACCAATGCGTCAAAAAGAATAAAATACTTTGGAATAAACCTACCTAAAGAGACAAAAGATGTGTAATCTGAAAACTATAAGACGCTGATGAAAGAAATCAAAGATGACACAGATGGAAAGACATACCATGCTCTTGGATTGGAAGAGTCAATATTATCAAACTGACTATACTACCCAAGGCAATCTACAGATTCAGGGCAATCCCTGTCAAACTGCCAAGGACATTTTTCACAGGACTAGAACAAAATATTTTAAGGTTTGCTTGGAAACACAAACCCAGAATAGCCAAAGACATCCTGAAAAAGAAAAATGGAGTTGGAGGAATCAGGCTCCCTGACTTCAGACTCTACTACAAAGCTACAGTCATCAAAACCGTATGGTATTGGCACAAAGACAGAAATACCTATCAACAGAACAGGATAGAAAGCCCAGAGTTAAACCCACGCACCTATAGTCAACTAATCTATGACAAAGGAGGCAAAGGAGAAAAGATAAACCGCTTCGACAAGTGCTGGGAAAACTGGACAGCCACATGTAAAAGAATGAAATTAGAACACTGCCTAACACCATACACAAAAATAAACTCAAAATGGATTAAAGATCTAGATAAAAGACCAGATACTATAAAACTCTTAGAGGAAGACATAGGCCAAACACTCTCCGACAAAAATGACAGCAACGTCTTCTCAGATCCACCTGTTCAAGTAATGACAATCAAAAGAAAAATAAATGGGACTTTATTAAACTTCAGAGTTTCTGCACGGCAAAGGAAACCCTAAACAAAATGAAAAGACAACCCACAGGATGGGAGAAAATATTTGCAAATGAATCAACTGACAAGGGATTCATCTCAAAAATTTACAAACACCTCCTACAGCTCAATACCAAAAAAGCAAACAACCCCATCAAAAAATGGGCAAAAGATCTAAACAGACAATTCTCCAAAGAAGACATACGGAGGGCCAAAAAAAAAAAAAAAAAAAAAAAAAAAAAAAAAAAAAAAAAAAAACATGAACAGATGTTCAACATCACTCATTACTATTACTAGAGAAATGCAAATGAAAACCACTATGAAGTACCAGAATGGCCGTCATCAAAAAGTCTACAAACAATAAGTGCTGGAGAGGGTGTGGAGAAAAGGGAACCCTATTACACTGTTGTCAGGAATGTAAATTGGTGCAACCACTGTGGAAAGCAGTATGGAGATCCCTCAGAAAACTGAAAACAAAATTACCACTTGATCTAGCAATCCCACTCCTGGACATCTATCCAGAGAAAACCATGACTCGAAAAGACACATGTATCCCAATGTTCATTGTAGCACTCTGTACATTAGCCAAGATGTGGAAACAACCTAAATGCCCATCGACAGAAGAATGTATAAAGAAGATGTGGTGCATACACACGATGGACTACTACTCAGCCATTAAAAAGAGAGAAACAATGGCATTTGCAGCAGCATGGATGCATCTAGAAATTATCATGCTAAGTGAAGTCAGGCAATGAGACACCAACATCAAATGCTATCACCTACATGTGGAATCTAAAAAAAAAAGACACAATTAACTTCTTTGCAGAACAAATACTGACTCACATCACAGACTTTGAAAAACATACTGTTTCCAAATGAGACAGGTTGGTGTTTGGGGATGCACTGAGGTTTTGGGATGGAAATGCTCTAAGATTGGGTTGTAATGATTGTTGTACACCTATAAATGGAATAAAATTCACTGAGTAATTTTAAAAAATGCATGTCTTCAGAAGACCTTCAAAGGAGTACTGACAGCAGGTTTATTCACAATAGATAGAAACTAGAAAGACACCAGGTCGTTACATACATGTGAGTAAAAACAACACCATGTGACTCAAGGATGAAAAGCAAAAGCACTACGGATGAACATGCAACAGGAAAAATCGTAAAATAAATTCAGGAGAATGAAACAGAGGTATAGACACTGTTGATTCCAGTTTTAAGAAGACGCAGGGCAGACAAAATGCCAGCAGTTTGATCAATGGCTTCTCCTGGGGACAGGAGTGTGGGGAACTTCCTGGGTGATGGTGTAAGCCACGCCTTGATAGGTTCTGTGTTACACTGAACACACACACACACACACGGTGATACTGATTTTACAGTGAAAATCTGCACGTTAAGACCTGTCAATTACTTCTCAATGAAGCCTTCTGAAGTAAACAAAAGACATCTTCAGGTGAGTGCTATATCCAAGAACTTGAATGTCATATGTCAGAAATAGGTTTAAAAAAATGGAAAAATGACTGAGATTTATAGTAGTTTTCACGAATCCACTCAGATTCAAAGGAGAAGACCAGTTAGATCTCTAGAATAGAATCAAGCCTTAGTCGACGAGTTTCAAGGTAATACATTTATTCTAACTGAGGGTATCTGTTTGGCATGGTACCAGGGAGAAACATACTCCAGTTGACCCCAAAAGAACCATAACAGATAGATGTATGTCTGTGGGAACCATGAATGTTTATCTTCATCTCCAGCTTTGCATGAATGATGGGGTGAGGGTGGATGAGATGGTCTGGACTTCATTTTTTATTTTGTGTGTTTCACAACAGAACAGCCCACAGGTAAAACATATGACAATATATTAAAAGCCACCTAAGCTCGAACAGAGAGAAATAGAGCAAAAGAAGGTGATTTGATTAAACAATCATTGTTGGGTCTTCATGGTGCAAAGAATTGAGACCCCAGTTCTAGACTGAAAATAAGGCTAAACCTCTTCAGCTAAACGCAGTCAGATAAAACTTTCAGAAAGGTCAGAATTTAAGCAGAGGCATTGCTTCCGACCTATGCTGTGGCCTCAAAGTAGAAGACTGTGTGCACACTCTGGGGAATTACTCATCTGATGGGGAATTTTTCATCATACAACCATTGTCTCGTCCTGACAGCAACTTTGTCTTTAGGATCAGTAATTGGCCTGAGGTAAATAAAATGATTTCCTGAAGGTAAATTAGTGGGCAAGAAACTATAAAAAGTGAGAAAAGGGAACCCTCCTACATTGTTGGTGGGTATGTAAGTTGGTGCAGCCACTATGGAGAACAGTATGGAGGTTCCTCAGAAAACTAAATATAGAACTACCATAGGAACTAGCAATCCCACTCCTGGCCATCTATCTCTACAAAACTCTCATGCAAAAAGTTACATACACCCCTATGTTCATAGCAACACTATTTACAGTAGCCAAGACATGGAAGCAACCTAAGTGTATCAACAGATGAATGGATCAAGACAAGATGGTACATGTATACACAATGGAATATTACTCTGCCATAAAAAAGAACAAATTAATGCCTTTTGCGGCCACATGGATGCAACTAGAGATTCTCATACTGAGCAAAGTTAGAAAGAGAAAGGCAACTATCCTAGGGTATCACACATGTAGAATCTTAAAAATGATAAAAATGAACTTACTTACAAAACAGAAACAGGCTCACAGATTTCAAAAACAAACTTATGGCTACCAAAGGGGAAAGGCTGGAGGGAGGGATAAATGAGATTGACACATACACACCAATACACACACACATATAGTAGATAACCCAAGGACCTACTACCAGCACAAGGAACTACACTCAGTATTCTATATGGCAAAGGAGTCTGAAAAAAATGGATGTATGTATACATATAACTGAATCACTCTGCTATACATCTGAAAGTAACACAACATTGTGAATCAACTGTACGCCAATAAAACTTTTTAAAAAAAGCAGGGAAAAAAAGGAGCACGGTGGGGGAAGGTGGGGATGGATGATGGAGAGGTTTGCAGTAGGTGTTTTCATGGATCCTTTCAGGTATGAAAGAAGATCGGTTAGATCTCTGGAACAGAATCAGGCCTTATTCAGTGAGTTTCAGGGTAGTGCATTTATCCCGAAGGCCTCTGTAAGGCACGGTACCATGAAGAAATGTAATCACAAGGACCCCAAAGGAGCGATGGCTAGTGGATTCTGCATACATGGATAAGGACCGTGTATCTCCCCTCTGACTTTGCACACATGATGGGGGTGGAGGAGGATATAGCATGTTCTGGACTTTTCCAGTCCATGTGTTTGAGAACAGGACATCACGGGGTAAAATATACAATAGTACATTACATGTTATCTAAGCTCGGACCCTGTGTTGCTACAGCTGTGGTGTAGGCCATCAGCTGCAGCTCCAATTCGACCCCTACCCGGGAGCTTTCATATGCTGCAGGTGCAGCCCTAAAAAGACAAACGAATTATAAAATAAATACATAAAATTCATCTAAGCTTGAAAGCAAAGAGAAAGAGGTTTTATTGTTGTTAGTTTGTTTTTTGGTTGGTTTTTTTTTTTTTTTTAGGGCCACATCCAAGGCATACAGAAGTTCCCAGGCTAGGAATCAGAGCTGCAGCTGCCGGCCTCCACCACAACCACAACAACACAGAATCCAAGCCACATCTGTAACCTACACCACAGCTCACAGCAACGCCACAGCTCACAGCAACGCCAGATCCTTAACCCACTGAGCAAGGCCAGGGATGGAACCCACATCCTTATGGATACTAGTCGGGTTCATAACCCGCTTCTGCAAAGAGAAGTCCCCAAAACAGCTGCTTTTTTCTTTTTTTAAGGCAGTCCAAATAAATAATCATTGTTGGGTTTTTTTAGAATAAAGAAAGTGAGACTCCAGTGGAAAACAAGGCTGAATCGATTCAACTAAATGCATTCAGCTAAAGTTTTTGGAAAGGTCACAATTCAAGCAAGATCTGGAAACAACCTAAATGTCCACTGACAGAGGAATGGATGAAGAAGATGTGGTCCATCCATATATACAATGGAATATTACTTGGCCATAAAAAAGCACAGAATCGTGCAGCAACATGGATGGACCTGGAGATTATTATACTAAGTGAAGTGAGCCAGACAGAGAAAGACAAATACAACATGCTATCCTTTATATGTAGAATCTAGAATATGACACCCATGAATGTGTTTACAGAACTGAAATAAACTCACCATCGCAGAATACAAGCTAATGGTTACCAAAGAATAAGGGGGGGGAGGGATAAATTAGGAGGTTGGGATTAATATAAACGCACTGCTATCTGTGCACTAGATAAACAAGGACCTACTGTATAGCACAGGGAGTTAGACTCTGTAACTTGCACTAACCTAAAAGGGAAAAGAATCTGAAAAGGGACATGTGTACAGATATGCGTGCGTGTCAACTGCATCACTTTGCTGTACACCTGCCAACTCATCATAAATCCACTTTCGTATAAAAAACAATTTAATATTTACTTATTAAATATAATAGTGAAGTGATTCCCAACAATCAAGTATCCTCAAAGCAGAGGCCTCTGTGCGGATACTTTGGGGAATCAGACTCATCTGCCTGGGACATTTTTCTTTAAACAACCACTGTTGTCTCTGTCGGAGGGTAAATTTTCTTCAGGATCAATTACTGGCCAAAGGTAAATAAAATGATCCCCCAGAGGCAAGTTGCCTGGCAGGAAACTATTAAATCAACACAACGGTATTCAAAGACGCCAGAAGACAGTTACAGAAAGAAGAGCTCAAGGTCACGATTTGGAAGAGCAGTCATAATACTCGAAAGCAGAAAACTCAGGAATATCACCATGAGTATGATGTTAGGTGGAGCCATTCAGCAAATACTACTGGTGTGTGAAGATCAAAATAGGTCTGTATTGCTAAAATTGTATTAAATTTAAATCTGGATCTTCTGAGAACGCTTTCAGAGGTGTCATTCCAGAATATGATGGAGGGAAACTGTATTTTAACACTTCTAAATCTGAGCAAAGTACGTTTATTTTTAGACGACACATCTCAAACGGTGACCTCTAGGAATTATCACATCAGCTACATATGTAAAGTTTGTAAGCCATCACTCGGGTCGCGACAAGAAGAAAAAGAACTGAAAAAGCTCAGCTTTTCTAAGACACACTAGAGAACGGATGTCTGGGAGCAGAGAGACTCAAGGAATCCTTGGGGACGAATGTGTACAGTCACAGACGACACCTGTCTACCTGAATCCGAAGCTTCTGGAGCCATCACATGATAGTTCAGATTAAATGGTTATTTTGTCACATTTCTGGAGGTGGAATGTGGACTTTGAGAAGGAAATCATCCTAGGGACTAAAGTTAGGTGACTCAGGAAGCCTACCAGGTTGTCACAGTGAAAACCAACACACATCCCGCTCTGGGTCTGTCAAGCATGACAGAGAGAAACTATGATGAAATATGGCCATTGCATTCCCCAAGAGAAAAGCTTACTCTCCAGGATTTTTTTTTTTTTTTTTTTTGCTTCCCCAGGCCACACCTGGGGTATGAGGATGTTCCCAAGCTAGGGATCAAATCAGAGCTATAGCTGCTAGCCTGCACCACAGCCACAGCCATGCCAGATCCAAGGCATGTCTGCGACCTACACCACAGCTCATGACGATGCCAGATCCTTAACCCACTGAGCAAGGCCAGGGGTTGAACCTTTGTCCCCATGGACACAAAGCTGGGCTCGTCACCGCCAAGCCACAACAGGAACTGCCTCCAGGAAAACCTATTTTGCCAGCGTCTGAACCCAGCTGAAGGAAAGCCATTCTTCAAATGCCACACTTTTGATTTCACTGGAGAAACATTTGAAAAAGTCACAGTCCAAAGACACAAGCCCACACGCACAGTGATTTGACGATATTATAAAACACATTCTCTTCCCTAGACCTCAGTATCACATCGAGAGATCCCACATAAAAACAGTGGATCCCACAGAAAGAACTTCAAGATACAGATTCTATTTGAGGAGGAGTAATTAGGGAAGCCCAATGTCAAAAGACCCAAGTGGATCTGGAAACTTTTTTTTTCTAAGGCTGTACCTGTGGCATGTGGAGGTTCCCAGGCTAAGGGTCAGGTCAGAACTACAGTTTCTGGCCCACACCACAGCACCGCATGATCTGAGCTGCCTCTGTGACCTGCACATCAGCTCACAGCATCGCCAGATCCTTAAACCACCGAGCGAGGCCAGGGATCGAAACTGCATCCTCATGGACACTAGTCAGATGCATTTCTGCTGCGCCATGACGGGAACTCCTGAAACCTGCCAATATTAAATGCAGTACAACTACCAGCCAGATTATCATAAACCCTCGCACAAAAGTCTTGTTGATGTTACTTCCTATTACCCGATACAATATATGAGGCTTTAAACAAAAGAAAGGACAAGGCACGCTGGAAGGCAAAACCAACGTTTACAATAACAGTCATACTACTAATAATACAATCTGTGTTAGCAAATACCAAAAACATTTCTAGGTTCACAGATTCAGTCATTTAGATGACTGGACCAACTTCATTAGACAGAAACTACCAAAACTTTTCCAAGAGCTATAAAATATGAATGGACCTATAACTATGAAAGAAATCAAATTAATAGTGAATACAGTTTCAACATAAAAGCAGCATGCCCCAGTAGGGTCACTGGTGCAAATTCTGCTAAATATTTAATGAATAAAAGATGCCAATGATTCCATAAGCTTTTCCATCAAACAGAAGCAGAGGAGTCACGTCCTAAGTCATGCTGCGTGTACAGCTTTATTGCGATACAAAAATTAGACAGGAGTTCCCATCGTGGCTCAGTGGTTAACGAACCTGACTAGCATCCATGAGGATGTGGGTTCGATCCCTGGCCTCGCTCAGCAGGTTAAGGATCTGGTGTTGTCGTGAGCTGTGGTGTAGGTCGCAGACGTGGCTCAGATCTGGCGTTGCTGTGGCTGTGGCGTAGGCTGGCGGCTACAACTCCAATTCGACCCCTAGCCTGGGAACCTCCGTGTGCTGCGGGTGCAGCCCTAAAGAGTAAAAAAAAAAACAAAAATAGATAAAGAAATGACAAGAAAGGAGAAACAGAGATCAGTGTTTCTCAATAAATATACATGCGAATACCCTCAGCATATTATAAAAATTCTACATATGTGTGTATGTGTATATGTGTGTATAGACAGATTTATAGGCCATGACTAAATGGGATGTTTTACAGGCAGGCAAGGGTGGTTAACATCCTAAATTCAATCAAAATAACCCATCAGTAACCTGCAGAAGAAAATCATCATCATATCCCTGGCGCAGGAAAAAAAGCGTTTAGAAAAAAGTAAAAACTCATGGAAGAAATCACAGTAAACGATTAATACAGGGGAATTTAACTTGACAGTAAACACCTATAAAAACTCTAAATCTCACATCATATTTAATAAGGAGAAAGTGCATGGTTTTAGCCAAAGATCAGGAACAGGGCAAGCATATCCTTCTCCACCTCATGCTGGAAACCTGCCTAGAACAGTACAATAAATAAAGGAGATAAAAACCCTTACAATTTGAAAAGTAAAACTGGCTTTATGTGCAGATGACATAAGTTGAGGCAGAAAATCCCCCCAAACTTGACCAACTACCTCTAGAGTAAATGACTACAGCCAGGTGGTAGGATATAAAATCAATGTACCAAAAAATAAATAGCTCACGTAGATTCAACAATGAACAACTGTAATTTGAAATGGAAAAAAAAAATTAACAGCGGAGAGTTCCCATCGTGGCTCCGTGGTTAACAAACCCCGACTGGCATCCAAGAGGATGCGCGGATTCGATCCCTGGCCTCGCTCAGTGGGTTAAGGATCCGGCATTGCCGCGGTGTGCGGTGTAGGTCACAGGCACGGCTCGGATCTGGCGTTGCTGCGGCTGTGACCTAGTCCAGCGGCAACAGCCCAGATTGGACCCCTAGCCTGGGAACCTCCATGCGCCATGGGAGCAGCCCTAAAAAGGCAAAAAGAAGGAAGGAAGGGAGGGAGGGAGGGAGGGAGGAAGAAAGGAAGGAAGGAAAGAAGGAAAGAAGGAAAGAAGGAAAGAAGGAAAGAAAGAAAGAAAGAAAGAAAGAAAGAAAGAAAGAAAGAAAGGAAGAAAGGAAGAAAGGAAGAAAGGAATTACAACAGGACCAAATACACTTAAATATTTAGGCATCGATCTAAGAACGTACGGATAGGATTTCTATGTGGAACATGAGATGTCTCTGACGACACAAGGTTGAAGAAGAAAGGGAGAGAGCTTCTGTGTTGGCGGATCCACAGACATGAACCATCATTGGGCGAGATGATACATGTACTGGATTTAGTTGGAGATGCCCTGGGGCAAACCTCCCGAGAAAACACGGGCAGTTCCAATAGTGAGAGAAGATGCCCAGAAAATGTCCTCACAAGCAGGACAGATGCAGCGCCCCGGGGGGAGGCAGATGGAGACCGTCTGTACAGGAGCTGGGGTCCGCCTCTGGCAGACACCCCTTTCCTCCTTCTTACAAAAGGCAGTGGTGCAGATCAAAGAGATGAAAACTGTGTGCCGAAGAAAAACCGTCTCAGACCCAGAGCGAAGCAGATGAAAACTAGAAGGACACAAGCAGCATTCAGCATTTGGGGTCATCAGAAGGCCAGGGACGGGTTTCACAAGCAGCTAGAAAAGGTGACTATGATATTCTTTTCCGGCTGCGCCCGCACCGTACAGAAGTCCCCGGGCCAGGGATCGAACCCGTGCCAGAGCGACGACCTGAGATGGGGCACTGATAACACATTGAATCCATAACCTGCTGAACCGCCAGGGAGCTGCTAGGATGTTCTGATCTTTACCTCTGTCCCCCGGAAAAGTCAGAGTCAAAACAGCAAGATTCAAATGGCAAAATCGTAATGGCCGATTCAAAGGCTATGATGGCTCTTTGCGAAAGGACCTCCTGTGTCAATTCCTTGGAGTCATAAGCACGTTAAGTGTATTACACATTAAGTGTTGTGCAATGGCAACAAAACCTTGCAATATCTTGTTATAAACTACAGTGGGAAAGGATATGAAAAAGAATATGTAAAAGCATTTTATATATATATAATAATAAACAGTCATGTAGATTCACTACTGAACCACTTTGCTGCACACCAGAAACAAACATATCATCCATCGACTATACCTCAATGAAACAGATAACGCAAAAAATTCAAAACCCAACAAGATAACATACAGCATCCAGATGGATGCCTTGCAGAGAGCTCCCCTCTGTACACTCACAGTGACAAAAGCAGGATCCGAAACGGTCCCTCGCTTTCATTATTCATTCTTTTAAGCCCAGAAAACATTGCAAGAACCGTCGTGCACGCTAATGGAAAAACAAACATCAGGCTCTTGGGGCCGGCAGCTACAGCTCCTGTTAGACCCCTGGCCTGGGAACCTCCATATGCCACGAGTGTGGCTCTAGAAAAGGCAAAAAAAAAAAAAAAAAAAGGCTATGCCAAACTAAGTGGGGCTCATACTAGAAATAAAGAAAAATTTATGAAACAAATTTATAAATTCAATTTTCTAGAATAATTCATAGAAAATTATGAAAAGAGACAATTTCATTATTTTCTTTAAACTTTTTTCTAATTGAAAGAGTCTTTAAATTCTGTAGTGCTTTAAATTTTCGAAAACCTCACACACAGGATTTCACATCATCCTAAAATGACCCTTTTCTCCACCTCCCTCTCCCCACTGGCAACCAGGAATTTGTCCTCTGTAACTGAGTCTGCGTCTTTTTCATTATATTCACTAGGTGGTGTTCTGTTTTTAGACTGAACATGTAAGCGATATCATATGGTGTTTGTCCTTCTCTGTCTGGCTTCCATCACTTAGTGTGAGAATCTCCAGGTCCATCCACGTTGCTGCGAATGGCTCTGTTTCATTCTTCGTTACAGCTGAGTAATATTCCATTGTATATTTGTGCCACATCTTCTTTATCCATTCCTCTGTTGACAGATGGACATTTAGGTTGCTTCCATGCTGTGGTTATTGCAAAGTGCTGCTATGAAGATAGGGGTGCACTTCACCTTTTCAAATTAGTGTTGTTGGGATTTTAGGTATACACCCAGGACTGAATTACCAGATCACATAGTAGCTCCATTTGATTAACAGGACAGGTGTGAGGTGATCTCTCACTGTGGTTTTGGCTTGCATTTCCCTGATGACTAGTGATGCTGACAGCTCTTCACATGCCTGCTGGCATCTGCATTTTCTCTTTGGGAAAATGTCTATTCAGTCCTTCTGCCCATTTTTTTTTTAACCTGGGTTGTTTTTTGATGTTGAGTTGTATGAACTGCTTATGCATGTTAAATATCAATCCCTTATCAATCATATCTTTTGCGTCATATCTGCTACCATTCGTAGGCAGTGTTTTCGTTTTGTTGATAGTTTCCTTCGCTGTGCAAAAGCTTTTCTGTTTAATTAGATCCCATTTGTTCATATTCTTATAAAATCGTACCTTCTTGAAAAATGTTTCCCACACAACAAGACGGTTATAGAGAAAGTAACTGAAGCAATTTGGCATAAAAATATAAGAATATAAAATCTGAAGGTGAAAGGAAAATTGAATTTTAAAAGTATTACACTGAGAATGGATAAGCCATGAGGTCCTGCTGTCCAACACAGGGAACTCTATCCAGTCTCTTGGGAAAGACCATGAGGGAAGATAATATGAGAAATTTTTATGTGTGTGTGTTTGTGTTTGTGGGTATGGCTGGTTCACTTTGCTGTACGGCAGAATTGGACACACCACCACAATACTGTCAATCAACTATAATAAAAATAAAATTTAAAAAGTAGCACTATAAAGATTCTTTAATCAATAGCAAAAGTAACATTTTTATCTGCAACTTAATGATATACATTATGTATACACATACATACATAAGATACAAACACGTATATATAATACCCATACATTTTATATGCATATACACACATACATATACACACACTTGCACACACACATAAACTTGTTTTACCTGTTTATATAATCTTTTTATTTTATTTTTAGAGCTGTACCCACGGCATATGGAAGTTCCCAGGCTAGGAGTCAAATCAGAGCTGCAGTCACCAGCCTACACAACAGCCACAGCAACGTGGGATCTGAGCCGTGCCTGGTACCTGCAGCACAGCTCACGGCAATACTGGATCCTTAACCCACTGAGTGAGGCCAGGGATCGAACCTGCATCCTCATGGATGCTAGTCAGGTTTGTTTCTGCTGAGCCACGACGGCAATTCCTGTTCATGTAATCTTTAATACAAATGTCCACCAAGTAGAATTAATAAAGGGAGGATCTGATGGTAAGACTTTTCCTGACGTACCTCTATGCCTTCAAAACAATACTCATATTTAGGCTACCATGAGCGCCAGACTAAAAGTGGGGAGAGAGAAATTCAGCAGAGATATCTGAGAGAGTGGGGAGGGAAAGGCTCGGGCTGGGGTCACCAAGTGGACTGCGGATTTAAAGCAAGGCGTGGTACCCTCTTTCCTATTTCACAGTGTTAAGGTGAGGTCAACACAACACAGCAGATCCTCATGCTGTGTGATGTGGGGGCAACGCCCTGTCTCCTGGTGACAGACATCGGCTGCCCATCTCCTATTCTTTCTCCTCCACTGGAATTCCCATCCCAGAGCCCCTGGGGCGAGTTCATATCAGCGGGATTTGGGCAAGAGCGATGGACACCCCCATCCTCCCCCAGCTCTGCCGTCTTGCCCGACAGAAACATGCAACGGCCAGGGTGCCCTCTACCTGCCTCGACGACATAAAGCCTTTTGCAGCCCCGTCTCCAAAGGAGCACCTGGAAGGGACACCACCTCCTAAGATGGACTGTGATATTAGCAGGACTGGCACACGCACACTGAGGTCTGTGGAATGACTGGCCAACGGGGACCTGCCGTCCAGCACAGGGAACCCTCCCTGATATTCTGTGATCATCCACGTGGGACAAGGATCTAAAAGAGCATGGACGTGTGGACATGTGTAACTGAGTCACTTTGTTGTACTGCAGAAATGATCACAGCCTTGTCAATCAACTCCACTGCAACACAACTTTGTAAAAAAGGCA
This sequence comes from Catagonus wagneri, assembly GCA_004024745.2. Taxonomy (NCBI): domain Eukaryota; kingdom Metazoa; phylum Chordata; class Mammalia; order Artiodactyla; family Tayassuidae; genus Catagonus; species Catagonus wagneri. Next base: position 5,034,222 of record PVHT021183672.1, read on the forward strand.
CATAGAGGGTGTGGAAAAGAGGGAATCCTACACTGTTGGTGGGAATGTAAATTGGTGCATTCACCGTGGAAAACAGTGTGGAAGTTCCTCCAAAAAAAAAAAAAATAGAGTTGCATATGATCAGCAATGCCACTCCTGGGCATCTATCCAGAGAAAACTTTCATTTTTGATTCATGCACCCCTATGTTCACTGCAGCACTAGTCACAGTAGCCAGGACACGGAAACAACCTAAATGTCCAACGACAGAGGAGTGGATAAAAAAGATGTGGTCCGTATACACAATGGAATATTACTCAGCCGTACAAAAAGAATGAAATAACATCATCTGCAGCAACATGGACAGACCTAGAGATTCTCATCCTAAGTGAAGAGGTCTGACAGAGAAGGACAGACACCACAGGCTACCACTTAAATGAGGAATCTAAACTACGGCACCAAGGAACCTGTCTATGGGACAGAAACGGACTCCCAGACGTGGAGAACAGACT
>PVHT021183672.1:5044236-5051736 GCA_004024745.2 Catagonus wagneri
TCTCTCAAGAAAGATGATCAATGCGGACCGCAGCCAATTTCCACAAGTAATCTCCAGGCGCTGACAGGAATCCTACGCTGCCTGTCAATTCCGATACCGCATCCTCCCGCTTTGGTAAACGCCGCTAGGGTGAGCGCAGTGAATACATATATAGTTTCGAATGCACCACGAGCAAAATTCTTCAAAGCCATCATTTTAAAAGGACGGATGGATCTGATTTATCTTGCAGAACGGTCTCTTTTACGAGCTGGGTCTAGACAAGACGTGAAGAGTAACTTGGAAGGGTGATGTGCCGATGAAATTCAAAGATGCCTAACTGATTCCTGGATCGAGTCGGATGTTTTAAAAAGCGCACCCGACCGTCAAAAGCCCTTATTAATTTTGTCGTATTGGACTGAAAACCCAAATGGGTCTTTGGCACAAAGGCAACAGTCAGGGGTATCCAGTGGTTTCAAAGGACACGGGAATGGTTGCAAACCCCATGTTCAAAGGTCAGATTGATTGCTTAGCCTGGAGGACAATGACCAAATATTAACTCGTTCATTGTCGGTTTCCCTGAGTTAAACTAAACCCTATTTATGCATAAACCTCTATAGAAGGGGCTAATTAAAAATTACAGTATCTGAAAAAAAATTATAGTATATCTGATGACCTGGAGAAATGAATCTAATGAATTAGAAACCTAAGATGGACAACCAGTGGCAGAAGGATATGTCCTACGGCTTCTGAAAGACCTGTTTTTGTTTTTGTTTTGCCTTGCCCATGGCATGCAGAAGTTCCCAGGCCAGGGATCAAACCCGAGCCACCACAGTGGCAATGCCAGACCCCTAACCTGCTGAGCCATGGGGGAACTCCAGAAAACCTATTTGAAATGCTTCACTTGCGTCAAGGCATTTTCTGGTCCTGTCGTCGATGGCCTCCAATGTTTTTAATCCATTTTTTTTCTTGTGCTTTTTACAGCCGCACCTGCGGCGTATGGAAGTTCCCAGACTAGGGGCTGGATCGGAGCTGCAACTACTGGCCTACACCCCAGCCACAGCAAAACGCCAGATCTGAGTTGCGTCTGGGACCCACGCCTCCGCTTGCAGCAATGCTGGATCTTTAACCTACTGAGCAAGCCCAGGGATCGAACCCGGATCCTCATGGAGACAACATCGCGGTCCTTAACCCACGGAGTCACGATAGGAACTCCTTGGTTTTTTAATGAGGAATATGAGAAGAATTCATGAGACCCGTTCAGGGGAAGATAAGAAAATACTGTATCCAGTATTTAGGCTGGATACAATGTGACAAAAACGAAATATGTTACATGTTCTTCCGAGGGGTATTTATAGCAGATTCATCACTGCCAAACCTGGAGTCGACCACGATGTCCTTCTTGGACGTGGAGGTGAAGAGATCAGTGACCTTGGGTCCATCCAGACACGAGAGTATTACCCGGTGCTAAAAAGAAATGGGCTATCCAGCCCCGCAAAGTCACGGAGCAGGTGCCCGCAGGCCTCTAGCCTTGGGACCAAGCCTTCCCAAACTGATCGGGCAGCCCGTGCTCTCCATCCAGCCCAGCCCACGTTCCCAAATCGTGTTCAGTCTACAGAAGCCACAAGCCTGTTTCCAGCCCACGCTGTCAGCTACGTCTGGTGGTACCGAACAGCACTGGCGGAGTTCCCTTGTGGCAACAGCGGGTTAAGGATCTGGCATTGTCCCTGCGGCGGCTTGAGTCGCTGCTATGGTGCCAGTTCAATCCCTGGCCCAGGAACTTTCACATGCCGTAGGTGTGGGGAAAAAAAAAAAAACAGGCACATGAAAAAACGCTCAACATCCCCGATTCTTAGAGAAATGCAAATCAAAAAAATGAGGTCCCACCTCACGCCCTGTCAGAATGGCCATCATTAATAAGTCAACGGATGGCAAATGCCGGAGGGGCTGTGACGAAAAGGGGACCCTCCTGCACTGTTGGTGGGAATGGAAACTGGTGCAGCCACGGTGGAGAACAGTACGGCGGTACCTCAGAAAACTAAGTGTAGAGCTGCCATATGACCCAGCAATCCCACTCGTGGGCGTATATCCAGACAGGGCTTTCGCTGAAGAAGACACACGCACCCCTATTCAGTGCAGCACTGTTCACAACAGCCAAGACATGGAAGCAACCTAAATGGCCATTGACAGATGCATGGATTAAGATGTGGTACATATACACAGTGGAATACTACTCAGCCATAAAAAAGAACAACATAATGCCATCTGCACCAAACATGGATGGAACTGGAGACTCTCCTGCTAGGTGAGGTGGGTCAAAGGGAGAAAGACAAATACCACATGACATCGCCTACATATGGAATCTAATATACGGCACAGATGAACCTTTCCATGGAAAAGAAACTCATGGACCTGGAGAGCAGACTTGTGGTTGCCGGGGAGATGGGGGAGGAGTGCGATGGACAGGTGGCCTGGGAGTCTGGGGTTAACAGATGGGAACTATAGCATCTGGGATGGATAAGCAGTGAGATCTTGCTGTGTAGCGCAGGGAACTGAGTCCGGTCACTTGTGATGGAGCATGATGGAGAAAAGAGATGTATATATACATGCGGGACTGGGTCACTTTGCTATGCAGGAGAAATGGACCGAACACTGTAAATCAACTATAATGGGAAAAATAAAAATTATTAAAAAAAAAAAACATGCCCAAAACAACAACAATAACAGCAAAGCCCTGGCAAGTCCACCTGCGTCAGAAGGACAGTTAGAAAAGTAGCTTCCTGAGACATAACGTGCAGCACAGAAATTGTATTCAACAACGCCGTCGCATACACTTCAAACACAATCTGAATTGTTCTCGGCACAGAAAAGAAAAAACTCCGTGCCGTGGGAGAGATCTTAACTAACAGTCCAGCGGTATTCGTATTGCAACAGACCAAGATACATACGACAGGCTGTCCATCTCACCCTCACACAATTCATAGGTCCAAATAAAATAAACCTCTCAAAGTTTTGGTATCTCCTTTAGACACTGAAGTGCTTTTATTCTTACCTGTCTTGACTATGGTATATGTTTCTCATACTTCAAACCTTTAATTAAATGAAGCCAGATATTTTTTAAGAAAGCCGAGGGAAGCGATTTTTCTATGAAGTGAGAGAAATCTTTTTTTCCCCAAGGGCACGGGATCCCTCACCATCCCCAGGGAAAGCAGGCGGGCCAATTACACGCACCCTAACGGATGCCTGGAAGAAGGGACCTGGAATTTCCCAGAGGCGCAAACAGAACTAAGAGCCAGAAAGCTCTCCAGACAGCGACTCCTTTCAGATTGAAATCAGCCAGTTGACATTTATATTTGAGGCCTCCGGAGTGCTTTGGAAAGCCTCAGGGAAAACTCTGGCCCTCGGTTCACACGCCAGAATTGAGATCTGTCTGAAGATCTGTCTTGATTCAGACTTGAGCCCAGAGTCCTACCACCGGGGGCAGAAAACCCAAACGCATCCCATGCCAATGAGGGCAGGGTGACAAAAACTGCCAAAATACCACCACCTCCCACACCTGGGCCACGTGCCAGCGCTAGCTAGGGCGCCGCGTGAAAAACCCTCTTTCGGAGTTTCATTTTCCCATCTCCTCGCCGAGATGGAATGACTTCCTGCTGCAAACTGCCCCGAGCAAACAGTGAAAATGCGTTTTCAGACCAAAGCGCTGACAGTTCCACCTGAGGTGTGCTTTTACAGGTCCTACTCGCCCTCTCTGCTCTGAAGATGAGAACAGCCGGGGAGCGCGGGAGGGTTCGCATCAGGCAGCCGCAGGGGACGTGAGAATAACTTCGTGGTCAACCACCTATTAGGTGTCACATCTTTCGCCACTTTTTAGGGGGCTGAAGCCAACTTTTTTCTTCACAGGACCCATGAAGAAAGCAGCTCCCTGTCCTTGCGGATGAGACGAAGGGAGGGGCAGGGAGTCACACTTCACGGTTGGGGGACCAGTGGAGCCCAGGACGCCTTAGGGACCTGCCGCCAAGCCTGAGGGACCAGTTCATTAGCATCTTTTCCTTGTTTTTTTTTCCCCCCAAACTTTTCATTGGATTTTGGCACATTCCCAAAAGTCTACCAGGGAAAGAATACCCCAAAATTTCCTCTTTTTCTTGCTACCACTTTTCGTGTTTCTGACAATTTTACGGGCTTGTGTTCATTTCTGCTGCACAGCCAAGTGATTCAGTCATACATAGATGTACGTTCTTTTTCAAAACATATTCCCTTTTCTTTTTGGTCTTTTCTAGGGCCGCACTCGCGGCATGTGCAGGTTCCCAGGCTAGGGGTCTAACAGGAGCTGTAGCTGCCGGCCTTTGCCACAGCCACAGCCACACGGGATCTGAGCCACGTCTGCGACCTACACCACAGCTCACAGGAACGCCGGATCCTTAACCCACTGAGCAAGGCCAGGGATCGAACTCGCAACCTCATGGTTCCTAGTCAGAGTCATTAACCACTGAGCCACAACGGGAACTCCCAAAACATATTCTTTTCAATAACTTAAAATTTACCTAAGACCTAGGGACATTTTTGTCTGAAATGTATCATTCTGTCAAAACTTATTATTTTTATATATTTTTTTTATTTTTTATTTTTTTTATTTTTTGTCTTTTGGCCTTTATGTAGAGCTGCACCCACGGCATATGGAGGTTCCCAGGCTAGGGGTCTAACAGGAGCTGTAGCTGCCGGCCTACACCACAGCCACAGCAACACGGGATCCGAGCCGCATCTGCAACCTACACCACAGCTCACGGCAACGCCAGATCCTTAACCCACTGAGCAAGGCCAGGGATCAAACACGCAACCTCATGGTTCCTAGTCGGATTCGTTAACCACTGAGCCATGAAGGGAACTCCAAAACTTATTATTTTAAAAATTATGTATGTATGTACGTATTTTACGGCCTCACCTATAGCATATGAAGTTCCCAAGCCAGGGACCAAATTCGAGCCACATCTGCCACCTACACTGTAGGCGTGGCAATGTCAGATCCTTTAACCCACGGCCCCAGGCGTGGGACTGGATCTGTCTCTGCAGTGATTCATGCCACTGTAGTCAGAATCTTAACCCACTGCACCGTGGCCGCAACTCCTAAAATTCCCATTTTTATAAGTCCCATTGAATCCACGTCAGCTCCAATGACCTCTGCAAAGACCAAGTAAAATTGCGTTCACAAGAACTGGGGTTGGGACATCCACAGAGCTTTCTGGGGATGGGGACAGAATTCAACCCTCGACGCCCCCCAAGAATCAGCATCTCTCCCAACACTCCTCCTCCCCGTTAGAGGAAAATACAGACCCGTCCCCTTGGGTGCAGACAAACCCAGACACGATCATCGCACACATAGGACCTGTCACAACATCCACCCACACGGTTAGATGCCGAGAAGCAACTGTTAGTTCAGCAAATGCTCACAGAGTAGTTGGCGCGGCATAGAAGCGAGTATAAATTTTTCAAGGGGGATGGAGATGGATGGACGGGGAGTTTGGGGTTAGGAGGTGCACACTGGGACGTTGAGAATGGATCAGCAATGAGGCCCTGCTGTCCGGCACAGGGAACTCTGTCCAGTCTCCTGGGATGGACCATGATGGAAGATGCTATGAGAAAGGGACTGTGTACAGAGGTGTGACTGCGTGCTGTGCCGTACAGCAGAAACCAGCACAACACTGTAAACCAACTATACCGTAGTTTAAAAAAAAGAATCAGGGGCACCAACAGTGAACACCAGCCTCGCCAGGGTGGCTGCCTTCAAGTACAAAGTGGATCAAAGAGCAGGGCTCAGGACATAGACTACTGGACAGTGTCTACCAAGTTTTATAAATTAACAACACTACTAACAAAATAACAACAACACACACATGCCAAGAGCACATACCTAACACTTGTTCATTCTGGACGATGGGTTGGTTTGAATCGGGGTCTTTTTTTTTTTTGGCTGCACCCATGGCATGTGGAAGTTCTTGGGCCAGGGATCGAACCCGAGGTGCAGCAGTGACAATGTCAGCTCCTCAGCCTGCTGCACCACAGGGGAACTCCTGGAGTAAGTTTGGGATTTCCCCCACTGAGAGCAACGGACATGGTAGAAATAGGTAAAAATGACCTTTATACACAAGGTCATAATACGAAAGGCTAAAAGATGTATCTGCTGATTTACCCAGTGTGTGTTGATTCCCACCTAGAGTCCAGGACTGCTCCCTCATTTAAATTGTAATAGATGCCCCCTCTCCCACGCGGGGTCTCCTCAAATTCAACATCTGTTAGAAACCCACGCTGTCTCTTTTCGGCTCTGCAAACCTCTCCTTAGCCCTCGCCTTCCACTTCTGGTGACAGTCATGGGTCTGGAGAGATGCAACGTGTACCTCGTGCACCTTTCAAACTCCAGCTGTAGCTGTGCTTCATACAGATAAACGAGTGCGGCATCAGGCCATGTGTTTAGAGACACATATCAATTTTTTTTAAATTGAAGTATAGCTGATATGCAGCGGTGCATTAACTTATGCTGTATAGCAAAGTGACCCCACCGTGTGTGTGTGTGTGTGTCTGTGTGTCTGTGTGTGTGTGTGCATGGTTATATATATATATACACACACACACATTCTTTATCTCATATTATTTTGCATCATGTTCTGTTTCAGAGACTGGATAGAGTTCCCTGTGCTCCATAGCAGGACCTCACTGCTTATCATTCTCAAGGTCACAGTTTGCATCTACCAACCCCTAACTCCACCCCTCCCACGCCCTCCCTGTCTCCCCCGGCAACCACATGTTCGTTCTGTCTATGGGTCTGTTTCTGTTTTGTATTTAGGTTCATTTGTGCTGTATTTTAGATTCTATATGTAACAGGTATCACATGGTATTTGTCTTTCTCTGACTTACCTCACTTAGTATGATCATCTCTAGGTCCATCCACGTTGCTGCAAGTGGTATACTTCACTCCTTTTTAACGGCTGAGTAATATTCCATTGCATATATGGACCACGTGTTCTTCATCCATTCCTCTGTCAGTGGACATTTAGGTTGTTTCCATGTCTTGGCTGTTGTGAATAGTGCCGCTAGGAATGCTGGGGTGCATGGATCTTTTCGAATTAGACTTTAGTCCTATGATCTCAATCATTAATACAGCTTCCTTCCCCGCTACTAAAGAACTTACCTTTTAAGCATGCATTTAAATTACAACCACAGTGAGAAACTGTAAATTTGGGAAAGTCTGTCTTCGATGGTGGAAGAACACCACACAAGGGCATCGTGTTTTTAAACCTCAGGCACTTTACAGGATCTGCATTTGATGGAGTATCTGTTGAGTCAACTCCATCCAGACCTTCTTTGTTTTTTTTGTTTTACGGGCTGCACCAGGGCTTATGGAAGTTCCCAGGCTAGGGGTAGAAATCGCAGCTACAGCTCCCAGCCTACACCACAGCTACAGCAAAGGGGAATCCCAGTGGCATCTGCAACCTACACCACAGCTCACGGCAATGCCGGATCCTCAACCCA